>JAPDSC010064741.1:21153-38563 GCA_026290005.1 Latrodectus geometricus
TATATATAAAATATTTTATCTCCTATGAAATGTTAAAATCTCGTTGATATATACAACAGAATTCTTTTTTCTTTTAATATTTTCTTTCAAATTTTTATTACAAGCATAAATTGTATCTCCAGCCGTGCTTTTTAGTGAAAGTAAGTAAAATGTTTCTCTACAAAGTTTTCAATTTCACATCTAACCAGCTTTATTTGACATTTTATCTCTTCGAAAAAGAAAATCAGACTTTTGGTTATTTCAATACAGAAAACTATTACTTTTTATTGGTTATAATCATAAATTTTATTTTGGTGACAAACGAACGAAAGCAAATAAGTATTAAGAGATTTTCATGTGATCAAATGTGGAATATTTCCTTAAAAGAGGAACAAAATCAGAAGATAGTGCCCAAGAAAGTATTTCTTCGACTTTTACTGGTTTTCAGCTTTCTCTGTGACATTCCTAAGAATACTATATTACTCAAATATATATCAAATTCTAGATCCAACAGAAATTCTGAATTCCTAGTTCTTTCACTGATATGTGATGCGTTTTCTTTTTTCGATGAAGAAGTAAAATTTCGGAATTTAGCTTTTATACTTAATAGAACTTTACATCAGAGTTGCTGAAATGCTTAGTATTTGTGAATATAAATCTCGTTATTTGGCCAGTATTCTTAATAAAATGAAAGTCTGTAATAAGTTAAAGTCCAAAAATACAAACTTTTTAAATATTCAATATGTTTTTTGTAACATATAGCTTGATTATTAAAAGAATGTGAAGGACCTTCCTCTATATTAAAAATTATTTAATATGCAAGTGTATTTGTGTTTGGGTGAGTATATATGTAGGTTATAATAATTATATAATTTTTTCACTTTTTGATTAACATACACCTTAGACATTTTCAGGCGCATTATTATATCTTAGATTTATTTAATTTTTGTTAATGCTAACTGAAGATTTGAAATACATTACTATATGATTTGCAATAATGATGTAATTAAAAAGTGTATTTTAACTTAAATATACACAAATCAGATGATTCATTATAATGATTTTAATTATCTAGATTACTCAGGAGAAACATACTGATTATGTAAAATATGACTGCGTATTTCAATTTTATGCATTCATTTGTGCACGTTTCCCCAATTAATAAATTTTTGGTTTGAAAATACATTATTTTAAATAATACCACAGCTTTGAAATAACCTGAGTTTTATCAAAAGAATGTAATTAAATTGAAAAGTTTAGAAATAATTTGTTAAGATTTTTGCTATTTTATTAGGAGAATTTTCTCTTCATTTTGTTTTGTAGAAAACATGTTTTTGATATATAAGCAATCGAAAAGGCATTTATAATATTTTCATTCGCTTTCACTTTATCCCCTCTTTTCATTCATAAAATAATTCCCAATATAGCTACAAGTCACATTGAATGTTTCAGCAATAATTGATGAAAAATATACTCGATTAGAGGAATTAAGTATATTTTACTGATATGAAATCTTGCTTCATACTAATCTAGCATATACTGATTATAAATCTAGTTTATTTATGAAGAAATGAAGAATATCTTTCTGAAAATCTAAAACTACATGGGAAATAAAATGTTTACTTTTTGTATTACATTTTTTCCTTAATAATTAGTCTTTAATAATTGGGACTTAACAATTTTCAAATAAATAATAAAAAACAAAAATGTTGTTTTTAAAAGACATTAAATGTTTTTAATTAGCTTAAAAACAACAAATTTTTTTAAAGTCTTCTAAATTTTGAATAAATATCCAGCTTAGTCATTTATTCTGTATTGCAGAAAAAGGTTATATTCTAAAAGTATTCCTTTGAAAAAACAACTTACAAATGTTTTATAGACTGTAAAACTTGAAAGAAAAGTCCAAAAAAGAGTGGAGAAGTAAAAGGCAGAAATAAAATTCAGATGCGGTTTGCAAAAAATATCTCAAAATTAAAATAATCAACGAAAAAGTTATAAAATCCCAAAGTTAAACTGTCGATGATTAGTCGCGTAGTAGTTTTCTTTGATGAGCTCAATATTAATGTTTTTGAGCCAAATGTTCACAAATGAGACGCATAAAGGAGAACATTACAATGAAATTTTATCATGGCAATAAAATATAGACTATCTATTAAGCTGTATTATTTTTCAAAGATTTAAACAAATTAGTATTCTTTAAAGATGATGGGAAAAGAGTTATACAGTCAATAATTGAAAAGAACAGTGTTCACGTTCATATAAGTAGATAGTACTGATAAGGAGATAATATCCATAACTATATCTGTATTTACGTATACTTTATTTTAATTGAAAAATTAGATTTTAACATTTATTTATTATTTTATCATAAAATCGCGGAAATTTTATTTTTATTGAGGATATTTGGATTGCAACACTAAGACAAACCAGAAAATTAATATGTGTTATTTTAACTAACTAATAGGACATACAATATGTTATATAAAAATCTATACCCATTATTTATTTATTTCGCATTTAAATCTCATAAAATCTATAAAAGAAATTAATGATCTCAGAAGTAGTAATTGGTATACATCAATTTTATGTAGTTGTATTAGCAGAATGACTTTTAAACATTTCATAAATTTTTTTTTGATTTCTTATATTTAATTCCTGAAAAGAAGAGCAGCATGGTGTCCATTGATTAATGTATGCATATTTCATAATATATTATAAAAATGATACAATTTTTGAATGTCAAAATTAATTCACTGTTTAGACAGTTATACAAAAAATTGAATTTAAATAAATTTTTCCTTGAATACTAAAATAGCAACATTTTTATTTATGCTCATAATTTTATTTTTGTCCATATTGTAGATTTATACTTCCCAAAAAATAAATTTATTAGAGATGTTCTACAGAATTATTTAACTGTAAGCATTATGCAAAGTATTTTTTATAAATAAATCTGCTTATGCAAATGTAACATAATATCAACTTGGAATACGCACAATACAAGATAATATGCATTTTGCTTCTTCCATATAATAAATCACTACATAAATTGAATAATAACATCGTTCATTGAACTTATAATAAAAGTATTCAAGTGGATAATGTTATGATTCAATAGTTCTTACAAATGTGAATAATTGAATTAAATGAAAGCACAAAATAAATCATTCAGCAAATAAACTCCAACGAAACATTTTGCTCAGAGAAAGCAATTGTAGACAATGACATTTTCGATAATCTGAACCACACGGATTGAATCTGGAATCAGTAAACGCCTTTCAAAATGACGTTAAATTCAGTTTTGATTGGCTGAAAGATCCATTACGAGCACTTTAGTGGCGGATATTGAGAAATTGGTTCAATGGTTAAAAGATACTGTTGATTTTTTCTTTCCAATTGACGTACTCCGCTTTTAGCTTATGCCTATAAATAGAGTATTGACTTTTTTTTCTCAGATGGTGGGATTTTTTTCAATTCATCTCAGAGGTCTTTTGGCTACATTCTTCTAAAATCTTCAACTGTTTTCAAAATAATTTTACTTAATTATTTGTTAGCTTTTATTTAAAAATAATTTAAATTCCCATAAATTTTTAAACATTTTAATATTAAATTGAGATGATATAGACAAGGTATTAAGACTGTATTTTAATTTCAAGTTTTCCAAACAATAATTTTTTAATTCTTATATTTTATATATTTGCCTCATTAAAACATTTTATTTTAAATTTTTAACGATGGTATAATATCTTCACGCTGTTCATCAACTTCCAATAATTTTCGTATTTTGTATTAACATATGTACTTTCCAGGGATTTTTAATTTTAGTTAAATGATTTGGGTTAATTTTGAGTCCAGGAATGTATAATACTGCTGAATTGTTTGTTAGCTAAAAAAATTGCCCTTTTAACAGATTTTGAATTAATTACATAAAAGTTTTCCTAGTGCTGTGTAAATTTTAAAAGTAAATGAATAAAATTACACACAAATATTTTTGAATTTTTCACTCAAATAATATGAATAAATTTTTGTCAATTAATCAGATTGTCTTCTTAAAATTAATATAAAATAAGCAAATTTTAAATTTAAACAAAATGATTTATTATTTAACACAAAATATAAATTTCACTATTTTTCTTAATTTGTTTTATAAGAGACATTTTTTTTAAATTCACTTTTATGTTCATTTTGTAAAAATTAATTAAAAACATTTTGAATAAACATTTTACATAATTAATTATGGTTTGCCTAATATTTAA
This sequence comes from Latrodectus geometricus, assembly GCA_026290005.1. Lineage (NCBI taxonomy): Eukaryota > Metazoa > Arthropoda > Arachnida > Araneae > Theridiidae > Latrodectus > Latrodectus geometricus. The sequence goes on from JAPDSC010064741.1 coordinate 25,389, forward strand.
GGCATATTTAGAGGCAGCTTCTATAATTTTTGACGGTTACCAAATTTTTTAAACTTTTTATCTCACTATAAAAATAATCCCAAATTGTGACAAATTTAACGTGCACAAGATTGCAAAACATATAAAATAACTATTTTGACTAAAGAAGTTAATCGAAATGTATTAATTTGTTAATATGATTATCACTTATTTACAAAAGTCGCAAAAAATTAATAATTAGAGTATTTTTCCCAAGTACTGAGAAAATCCAATGATGCTGGATTTTGAGATGTTTTTGGAAATAGCTATATATCTGTAACTTTTTATTTAAGAATTAATTTAAGATTTATTTTATGTATTTTCTTATATGAAATAACTGTTACTAGCAATGCACACATACACACAACAAGAAGGAGGGGCTCTGGTCTATACTTAAAGGTTTTATCAGTGATATATAAGTTCTTTTATATGAGTTATGATAAAATTATGATTATTATGAACACATCAAGTTATGATGAAATTCATAACTTGATGTAATTCTCTAAAAGTAAGCACAAATGAAAAGGAATTATAGATAGCTGAATTCAGTGTAATATTTAACTTGACAATGATTAATATTATGTTTCATTATTTTAAGTAATTTGTAATAATAAAACAAAGATGGCAACTTATTCCATATTTTCAAATATCATAGTTACCGATGTATTGTCAAAAATTTATTTTTAAAGTTTGATTTGCAAGATTTTGCATTCTTATGACAAATATACATCATCTTATACCTGAAAAAATAAAAATCATTTTTCACAATAAAAGGAATTCGTACAAAGTAACTTCACAAATGTTCTTTAGATATGCATAGTTTTATTTTAAATATAAATAAAACAAGTTTTGCATAAAATAAAAGAACAAAGCATAAAATTAAACAACAAAAGTACGCAATTTACCAAACAACTATCAATGAGTATTAAGTGAAAACAAAAATTCGTAATAAGCTATAAATTTAAATAATTATAAATTAAATTTAATAATTATAAATATTAATTAGTAAGATATATTTAATATTAGAAAAATCACTATGTCTGCGTAAATCGTGTTCTTTTACCAAGTTTTTAAAGAATGATCAGTAAACAATTTTCTGTTGAACCTTTTGAACTTCTCACTTTCCCCTTAAAAACTGATATTTGAAATCTAAAACTGAATTTCAGCTGTAAACTACGGCCAAATAAATTCTTGTGTGGAAAGTTGTCCATACGGGGATAGAGAACAATTATTTTTTAAATATACTGGTTTGTTTGAAATACAAAATTGCAAACATATCTTAGGCAAATGCTTTATTTAATTGAATATCAAAATTTTGAATATTTATATAAATATGCACCTAAAAATTATCTAGTTGCCTTAAGCATTTTAGAAAGTTATTTATCTATGTAACCTTTCAGTACTATAACAGAGAACTTCAATAATATTCAAACTATAAACTATGATACTCATAGCACACTGAATTTTCATGATATTGAAAAGCTATAATTCTTCTCTTAGTGCATAACTCTCAACAGTTATTTAAATCTAATTATCATCATTATTTTTCCTTAAGAATTTCTTCTTTACATTTGACTCTTAATTTTTGAGATACCAAACAATAGTTAAAATTCAATATTTTTTAAGCAAGTATAATCTGTGATTGCTTTTGAAATATTTATAAAAGTTTTCTATAATATAATATTCAAACTTTGTGAAAAATTTGATCAAAATTTTATTTTTGATAGTTTTTATCATTACATTCAATATTATAATTAATTTAGATCAGATTTTCTTTCATGAGCATTTTATAGCATTGGATTCAAAAACTAAGCTAAAACTTTGTTATATATAATATTAACTTGAGAATTAGGAGAAATATAAGTACAAAATATTTGAGGCTTTATTTTAAGAATAATGAAAAAAGATCTTAATATTCTTACTATTATTTTAACTCATAAATTTCTTATTTACCTTACTCCATCCATCATTGCAACAGTTTCCATCAAAATAAAGGAAATCAGCAAGTAAAAATTAATTATTAAGCAATTAATAAGTAAAAGTGTGGTTTGCTTAATAAATTTCTGATTTTATACACATGTAAAAGCAAATTTGTGTGTTTACTACAGGATAATAATACTAAATTATTTTTCCCACGTATGATATACTATTTTAAATGGTTTCATTCAGAATCAGTTAATCAATATTAAAGATTATGTAATCACCTAATTAAAATTCATTTGTTTCATCAAAATACACTAAATTCAAATAGGATTTTTGAAAACTATTTATAAAGAAGATAACTCTTTAATTAGTGAATTAAAAGCTTTTTTACAAAAGAAAATGCAAATAGTTTTAATAGCTTTCAAATATTATCATGTAGTGATAATATATTTGATCATACTAATTTTGAAAGAGTATTTTAAGCAAGATACAAATTCTGTACATAATACTTGCTTTGTGGAGACATGCTTTTCCTTTCTATTTGCTTAGGCAAACCACTTGTTGAGATGAAAGTAACTAATAGATGAAATATTATTATTATAAAACTGTGATATATTGCATTCGATTTTTTATAGGTAAAATGCTTTGTAAGTGTAAAATTATATTACTACTTATGTAATTGTATCAATATACTCTATGGAAATAATTTTGATTGCTTTTTTTGAAAGATGTAAAAACATGTTCTTAAAGTTTATTCTCAGTATAAGATTTAGTGAGGAATTTTCAAATCTGTCATAAAATAGGATTTCCATGTTTAGTTGTATTTTCAAGTATAAATATTGACGGTAAAAGATTTTGCTAAATTTTTACTTTAGACAGGTGAGTAACTATAAGGTGACGTCTCAGATGCAAGTTATATTATTTGCTTATAAGTATTAGTAATTTGATATTTGAAGGTATCCTTTATTATTTTTACCATAAAATATATATCATATGATAATGCTATAAAAGATTAAAATAATGTATACTTAAACATATAAGCTCAGAAAGAGAGAGAATTAGGATGCACATGAAAAATAAATAATTAGAAAAATAGTTTGAATAGACTCTAAATAAAATATAACGTAACGTAAGATTAGAAAGCCGCAAAAAAGCATCTGGCTTTCTAATCTTACAAACCATATTTTTTCTAACGCAATAATATGTAGATGGCTTCCTATGTCAGCATGCATAAGTCTTCGTGACTTATCATTCATTAATAAAATAGTGCAAACCCCTTTATGGTTTTCATTTCTAAGCAGACTTTTCACGAAAATATTTCCAAAACATAATATCTTTCATAAAATAAAAGAAATGTGTCATTGCTAATAGCAAAATATTCTTCGAAAAATATAAGAAAAATGGGAAAACAAAATTTACCAAACAAATTCCTTCCAAGCCATCAATTATTTAAAAAAAGCTATAAAAGTGAGAGAATTTCCATTTCACTAGTGCATCATGTTTCGTGCTTTTTAAGTGCTCGATTGTGAAACATAGTATTGAAACATTTATATAACAAAAAAAAATTATTTTAGTTAAGAACTTGATTTGTATAAATTTCTTTTTAGTTGCAGGTTGGAAGTGAGCTGATTGTTCAAAGGAGATTTGTTTCATATTTATGGTACAGCTACCGAAACTGAATCATGGATTATCGAGTGCCATGAATCCAGAGAAATATAAGTATAGTGATCTTTATAGTAGTATAAGTTAAATGCCAAAAAAGCAATTTTAGTGAAATAAAAAATGGAGTCATAATAGTTAAAAGTTGTTAAAATAATATCTATTAAATTTAACAAGAAAGAGTAGTTAATGGTACTTGGTTAAATTATTATTATTTCAAAATAAGGCGAAGTTAAAAAAAATTGCCTAAAATTGTTTTACTTCAATATTTTAGATACATCAAAAGTATACTTTTTTATCTCTAGAACTCATTACTGAATATTGATACTGAGAGCAATGTGATTAGAATAAAATGATGTTTACTGATGAATTTGATTCCTTCTCCAGAATAGTGCAAAGGGAAAAAAGACACTCGAGATAATCACAAGTTTTTTGTTGAAAAATATGTGGTGCTGTCACAGAACATTATTAGTGAGGACAGAAATCACTTCAGGAATAATTATGGATTACCCTATTACTACAAATCGTAATATAATAGTTCAAAGATATGTATAAAAGATTAGAAGACGTCATATAATAACTTATATCACAGGTATTAGAAATTATTTTCTTATAAAATATATAAGCAACTTATAATAAACATCTAGTCAAAATTATCATTAATAAAAAAATGCTGTAAAAAATTTGATCTCAACATATGTCAATAAAAAATTATTATTATTTTTCGAAAGGGATCCAAGTTTTGTAACAAATCTATATTTTGAAATGATAGAAATTGGTAAAAAAAAGTCACAAAAAATTTAGTTTACATTAAATTGTATTCAAAACTACATGACTCTGGAAGTTCTAATCTTTTCTCCTCAAATCCGTTATTGATATACAAATAAGGATTTGTTAAAAAATGTAGATAATTTAACTATAAAATATTCAAATAAAAATTATTCTAATGATTCTGTTCTATTTATCACTAAAATATACATTTTGTATACTGTTTTTCACTGAATATGGAAAGTACATTTAATGATTGTAATAAATTTTTTAATTTAAATATCACTAGAATTATGCAAGTCTCTTGTTTTAGCTAATAATTTTTTTTATAATATTATTCCAGAAATATTTGATGTGAGCAAAACACAGATATTTTAGTAAGTATATTTATGGCTTAATCATTCCCATTAGATTCTACAGTATAAAAGGTGTTTCTACTTCTTCAGCAAAGAAATGATAGCATGTCGCGAAAATTTTAATGTAAGGCTGTAAATGTAATCTTCTAAATTTCTTCCAACTCTTGTTAGGGAGGTTGGCCCACCCATAACTCTTACTCCCGCACTAGCTTGAAATATATAGGATAGACAAGTCAGGTATACCTAGAAAAATATAAATTTTATGATAAAAAATAAACTTAACTGACACAAAAAAAACTCAAAACTGAAACGGAATTATCACGTCTTCTTTATTTAAATTATTTTGGCAATTTGCCTATAAGTTCTTCTATATCAAACTATTCATTACTAAATTTGTTTTGGTGTATGTTTGAGTGATTTTCATAGTTTATTTGCTTGCTCATTTCCTATTTAATAGGTTCAGAAATCGATGACAAAGGTACTTCTTAGGTAAAACATGCTTCTGCTACTTGAAGGGAGAAGTTTTTAAAATACAAGTTTACAGGCTTCTTATAAAGAACATTTAATTGCATAAATATCTGAAAATGAAAAGGATTAAAAATTAAACCAATCAGATTTAAAATGTTTATTTTCTACGGATACATATGATTAGTTAGAAATAATTATAATTATTTTGAATTAAAATATAGGAAGGAAGGAATGAATATCGTAGTAAGGCCTGGAATTAAATGGATTCTTGTCTGATATGAGTTAATTTGGGACAACGGCTTGTTTTATTTTATTCTGTGTTTGAAACCATGTTTTTAATTGTGTACTTTTAATTACGCATATTTAACTTAAACCAAATTTTTAAAAAATTAAATAATATTTTTGATAGAAATTTTTTAAAGTTTTAAAAATTACAAATAATATTTAATAGTTTAAGCTGAAGAAAAAGCCATTTTATTTATTGATTAATAAAAGTTTTACTTATTGATTATTAAAAAAGTCAACTATTTAAATACTTTGAGAATCTGTCACATCTCCATTAAAAAAATGTAATCCAACTTATATAAAAACATAACGATTTCATCTTTGAAAGGAGATTTTGAATTGTGACCAAAGAGAAAAGAAACATTTTTTTTTTCTGTAGTTCAGATTTTCAAACATTTGCGTTAAAAAATTAATTTAACCAGTGTGTTACGGATTAAAAAGAGTGATAAATCATTTTGTCGCAGAAAGTCAATATTTGAAAATGTCAGATTGTTTCATTTTATTTTATTGTTAATAAGAATAATGCAAATTAGAATTTTGTTACCGGATAAAGACTTCAAATATGGATTCAGTCACAATATTGTTAACTAAACTACATTTCGAAAGGTAGAGATGTTAGAGATGATTAGGTTTGACATGAAATTATTTGTAATGACGTCACATTCATAAAACACGCATAATCTTTGTAAAAAAAATGCCATTCTTTTTGCTAACAAAAGATTATCTGGATTGAACTATAAAAGATGCATGGTATAGAATAAAAGTTACATTGGAAAGTATATCTCTGGTTAACTTAAAATAAGAAAGTTCATATCAAAATTTTGATTACAGCATTTGTGATTAATTTAAATTGTATTGAACGGCGATTTAGACATCCTTTAACGTTATTTACACCATATTATAATTAATTTAAATAATGAAACATTAAACTTCGGAACTTTTCTTGCTTCACAACAGTAGAGGCAAGCTTATTTATCCCTTTTAAAATTGTCATTTATGCGCAAAAGCAAAAGAAATTTGAAAATAATTACAGTATTGGATCACCACTTTTTTCTACATTTCTTCCATGCAATTTTTTAAAAAAAATATCATTATGTTTCTCTACTTTTACGAGTTTTGAAAAAAGTATTATTCTAAGCCATTACAGCATCTATATTTACACTTTTCCCTGTGACCGATGAAAACAAACATATTAGAACTAGGTGAAGGACATCTAATTTGATTATTTAATAGCTTCATAATAAGGTTGATGCTGATTCATATATGTGATCAAAATTGCTATTTCAAACTGATGTATATAAAAAACCTCAGTTTTTGGTGTAAACCAGTGCTTTAAACAAAACTAATTAAATAAAAAATAGCCCTATTTTTTAATCGTAATCGTTCTACCAAAAGCTGTGTATGCATTTTCCACTAGAAATCAGGGTCTTCTAAAGCAGATGAGTTTGGCCCGCACGTTTCAGATATAACTTAAATAATAAGAATGGTAACCAAATATCTCTTTTAAATTGCTAAATCATTCTTTAAAGGACTTTTATTTGTGCCGCATCCCTTATATTCAATTTGTAATATTATAAATATATTATAATACTATATAATACATAAAACACATTATATATTATAGCATTATATAATAATAACAATATTTTATCAATAATAATAATATATTTTAATCAACTAATAGTGCTAATATCATAAAAATGATTACATTACTTTTAACATATTATATAATTCAAAGCGATGTTTTGTACAGTTATAATGAAATAAATTATTTCTCTCTTTAATAGCTTTGATATATTATTTTAAATTATAGTATGTTTTTACTAATATTAGTACAGTTATTTCTAAGTAACTTATTTGAGTTGTTAACAATTTAACTCAGAAAAAATATCTTTATAATTCAATTAATATTATAATTTATTTATTATTACAATTAATTCCTATTCCATTACTAAAATTTCATTCGATAAAATTAATTTACAAAATGTAAAACAAATAAAAACAAAAATTTTACACGTAAGAAACTTTAAAATCAATGTATGCAATAAAAACAAATTGAAGAATAAATTTTCGTTACTTCAATTTCTAATTCAAACGTTCTAGCAAAATTTCGTTTGAATGATGATATAATAAAAATCATTTGTTTAACGTACTTTTCTTTAAAATTTTGATACAAATATAAATAGTTATCTTTTTACATTTTTCGATAATTTTTACAAACAAAATTAAGAATTTTTCAAACGAAACTTTATATTCTTCCTAAAATTTATTCATGAAAACTACCCAGTCTAATTCTCTTGTGCATTCTGAGCATTTCGAAAACAAAGTGCTTTTCTTTCCCAATACGTTCAAAAATACAATCGGATGGCAAGCAATTTTTATATCAATTGAATTTGAAAGTATAAAATAGCCAAACCTGATTTTGTTACCACGGGTGCTCTTGAAGCGATAACAAATTGTTATGCTCCACCTAAAATGCCTCTTTTATGTGAATTATGTTTCTGTCTCCTCTATCGAAATAAAGTATCTTTTCTCTTCTCCCCAGAGAATAATTTTCTCCACCAAAGTGCCACAACAAAATAGTCAGCAATTTTTCTTGTTAACACTCAGAGTATTAAGTAGTCGTCCAGCTGGATCAGCAAAAAGTTGCTGCTGACTTTCTTAACTTGTTTCGAAGTGAAACTCGGTATTCGCGTAGTGCTTAGACACCCAGATGACTTGTCTAGACATTAGATTTTCAAACTAAAAACAAACATGATTCGCGACAGATTACAATGCTTTAGCTTCATAGCATATATATGGAATTAGGATTCAATTGAATTCTTTTGTCTTACTAAACTTTTATAATCGCAAATTGCTGACATAGTGTCTAAAGAACAAAAACATTTAAAACAATTTCTTATATTATTTTGGAGAAATAGATACTTATGTTATTGACAAATTATTATTTATAAGACCAAGGATTTCTAAAAGTATGAAATTTAATTATTTATTTGAAGGTTAAAAATTTTTAGTATTAATTAACATCACAATTTTGCACAAATCTATTAATTATTAAGAATGAATATATATATATATTTATATAGGCTCTCCTTTATATATTTTATATTCACATTTCGAGATTATTCATTTTGAGAAATTAGAATTTTTATGCATTTTATTTGGAGTTTTAATAACAAAATTTTTAATAATTGAATAATACTTGCATCATAGAGCATAATTACATCAATTCTTTTGCATTTAGTCATAAATCATTTATCAATAGTCAATAATTCTGAAAATTTCTCTAACTTTATTGTTAAATTGTTCGATATGTAGAAAATTTCAAAATTTTGACAACACTGAAATATATTAATAGAAAACCAATTTAGTTAGAAACATTTTTTCTGGAAACAAAAATCTAGATTTTTCTTTTGATTCCAAAATTCTATTTCAAGTTAGTCCTCATTCTTCGATTTTATTTATTTCATACAATTAAAAGTTAAAACTGCAAGAGTATTATATCTATAGAACTATGAGTTTATTTGTTTGGAAAAAATCTTAATCTATTGATATTAACGTATCTTTTTATCTCTTAATCATATTTATTTCGTAACTACATTCATTTATGTGCTACTTTTTCCTTTTGTATTTATCTTTTTTTATTAAAAATCCGAAAAAAAATTATTTCAAAATATGTTTTATGTTTCATTGGGAATGTTATTCAGGAAGCATTTTAAAACCTTTCTTTAATTAAATGCTTTTATGATTTCAGATTCTTAATCTAAGAATGAAATTAAAATAAAATGCATATTTTTAAAGACTGTTTTCAAAAAAAGAAATATTCATGTTATAGAAAATCAAGTTTTTTTTAATTAATAAAAAAAATTAAGAAGATTTTTCATAGAAATCAATTTTTTCAATCATAATGTGCTATTTTTAATGAATTATATGATTCTTTTTCAGATAAGAAAAATAAACTAGGAAAAAGACTTAGGCATTTTTTAATACAACTTTTCATAATTTTAGGAAAATAATATAGAAATAAAGAACAATTTTAAAAGAAGAAAATAATTACTACTGCAGAAGATTCTTACTTTTGTTTATATTATTAATTTTATTACTCTTGTAGATAAGTACATGATTTTAATTATATATAGATATAGTTGAATTCCATAGATTGTGTAATTTTTTATATTATTATTTTATATTTTACATGAGTTTGTCTACTACATAAGTAACTATTCTTACATAGTGTGCAAAATTAAACTGCAAGAAATTTAAATATATTAAGATGAGATATTTAAATTATAACATACATTTTAAATATATTTAGTATTTATAATATTAATTCTTGTCTATTTAATTTTATAACATACTGCTACTTCTTGTAATAATTATTACACTTTATATATACATAAATATCTTAAAATTAAAACATTTCAATGAAGTTCAAAAAGGAATATTTCTGAACAGTTCTTTTGCTTCTTGTAAAGTGAGAAATTTAATAAAAATATATACGTTTTAAAGAAAAGTCCCCCACATATATATTTTTTATTTGCAGACTAAAAGATGACTGAGGTCAAATAATCCCAAAGTATACTTTGCAGGTAATAAAAACCAACTAACATCGGTATTCAGTGACAGGACGTGTAGCTAGTATTTTCTAAATTAAGATTTGGACTGACAGTCCTATTTCATAAAAATACTTTGTTCGGAAATCTAATAGAAAAAAAACTTTCAAAAACGATATGGGAAACGTACCTCGGATTTTGAAATCTCAAGCTGGAATTGATTATTTTTATACAGAAACACAGAGCTTTTGATAATTAGATAAAAACATTAGATAAAGTAATATGGATTGGTATCGACCCTTTTGCCACAAAAAATTTTGTACTTTTATAGTTGCTTTACTGAAAATCATACTGAGCGAACACAATTTTTTTGTTAGATAACGAATAAAACACTTCATAATGAACTTTCCGACCATATCACCAAAATATTGTAAATTAAGAATTAGGAAAATTGAAAAAAAGCCCCTCGAATCCATGACTTCATATTGGCTTAATCACACAGTGAAAGAGTCTAATGGAAATATCATGATGTGGAGCATGTTCTGCTGACATGAGATTGGTATTCTTTTACAGTAAACAAATACCATGAGGTACACAGATATATTGACAAATCAAGATCACTCTGAATTGTTGCATTATTACTCTGAAGGTAATGGATACTTCTCAAACGATACTGCAACTATGTATCGTGCCAGAATTATTCAAATTTGTTCAAAGTACATCAGTCCGATTTTCAACACTTACCTCAAATAAGAAACACTATGATCGTAAGTCCCATAGAAAATGGTAAAAAGATGAATCCCACAATATTCATTTGACTTGCAAGATTTAAAAGGCAAATCATATTCTTAGCACGTAAAATGCATTCCAAAAGCATGTAAACTCAATGTGTCTTTCTTACATTTGATTTTTCCAGCAATTAAATATATTTGGAAGAGGATCCCAAAAGATTGAGGATCAACTAATTCACTCTTAATTTATTAATATTAAAAAATAATTTGTATTACTTTGTTTTCCTGAAAGAAGTTGATGTTATTCCCGTTACATTTACATAATTTAACTATTTTAAAATATTACATAAAATTTTCTTTTCATTATTGGAAATTTTTAAATATTCGAATAGAATCTATTTGTTTTTTATCACTTTGAGATTTCCACTTAACTTTAAATTCAGGATTATTTTCCGAAATTTCTTATTATTCACTATGTATCTACTGAATACATTTTAATTCTATAGTAAATTATATAAATTGCATATTTATAAAATCATTTCTTTAAGAATGGGATTTAGCAGAATTAAAATTTAGAGACTGGTGCACACTCTAAATTTAAAAAAGAATCTAATATATATATATACATAGAAAAATATTCAATGCTTTTAAAAAATCTTCATAATCTTAATACATTCTGTATACTAAATTGACTAATAAACTTTATTTTAAATGTCAAACCATGAGCTCATGTACGGTTTATAATGTAAAATATAAATATTGATGTTAATGAATCATGATGAATGAAATATGAAAAATATATTACTATTCTATTTTATAAATTTTCAAATATGTTTCACCTGCTTATTCTCAAGGAATTTTTATGTAAACCTATTTAAAAAGCATAAATATTAAAAAAACTAAAAATTTTGGTGTGCTTTTCTTTTTCTCTGAATTTAATTGTACTGAATACTATATTTAACGAGTAATTCATTATTTATTTGATTTACACTTATTTGGATCATAGCAAATGTGTGTAAACCAGAAATTCATAGATCTGATTATCATATGAGAGTTTCATAACATTCATTATAATATTTCATCATTCATCACTTAATTCTATCAAATGTTTTTAAGTTAGTCTATATATTGACACGAAGAATTTCTTCTTTGCTAATGTTATTTTTATATTATATAATTATTATATATATAATATATAATAATTATAAATTATTATAATTTATAATATAAATTATAATAATTTATAATTTATATTATAAATTATAAATTTCCCAAAACAAATTTTTGGAACAGAAATTTCCAACATCAATTTAAGTAATTAAAATTTTATACAAAAATTTCTGAAGTATAATAAGTCTCATCATAATAAAGCATTTCAGATATGTATTATTTAGTGAAATTATTTAAGTCATTAAGATTTTAACAAAATTAACATTCAGTACACTTTCAGAGAGCTAAATGTATATCTCTTATGAATATGATTAATAGTTTAGGTATGGAAGCGAATTTAGAATGCATATTTTCCCTAGAATTTATGTTTTCACACTACGAGAATCAACGCTATGTAAATTTCGACGTTCATCTCTCATAGCCATATGGACCATTTTTCTCATGAGGCACGACCATATTTTGTTCTCAATTAATCATGAGCAAGCGCCAACAGCAGGCCGACAGCATCTTCTTGGAAAAGAGGGAACCGTTTTTATTTCCACCAATTTTTATTAGGCAGCATTGTGAGTGCGGTGAGTGAAGTTGTCACGTTTATTTCTTTCAAAATTAATGATCCAAAAACTGACGAACGAACGCAATTCAGACCAAAGATGGGAGGAAATTCTATACTAGAGCGGTTTTCCTTTCTCACAGAGATGAGTGGTCCGTGTATTTATCTTCTGATAGTATTCAGAAGAAGAATTCGGTGTCATCAATCGTGGCCTGGACTCTCGTGCAATGCCACGGAAGAATTTCGAGACAAATAGAGAGGAGAAAGTAAAGAGAAGAAAAGAACGCTAACATTTGTTTTGATGTATGGCAACGAATCGATTTTTTCTTATTTGTAATTGAAAGGTTTAAAAACGTGAATTTCAAAACAATAACTAAAATATATTCTTTCATATATAAATATTTTATACCTTTCACTTCAAAGTATCAAATATTATTAATAGAAAACTGTCATATATATGATAGATTGATATATAGATATAAATATAGATATATATTGAAAATATTGAAATTCTTTTTATATAAAAAATACTATTTAAAAATAATTTTCAAAACTAAAGAACCTTATGTTTTTACATTCCAACATTACTCATATATATATTTACTCAATATTTTAAGATTCTGCATTAATATATATATATATATATATGTGTGTGTGTGTGTGTGTGTGTGTGTGTGTGTGTGTGTGTGTGTGT
>JAPDSC010064741.1:38573-66275 GCA_026290005.1 Latrodectus geometricus
TGTGTGTGTGTGTGTGTGTGTGTGTGTGTGTGTGTGTGTGTGTGTGTATTATGGACCGTACACAATAAATATCGATGAAAGTATTGTTTCCTTTACGTCTATTTAACGGTTTTATCTTCATAATTACATTACAACTCAGATTATGTTTCGTAGTGTATATACTTTTAAATATTAATGTGCAAAATATCCTGTTTTCACATTTAAATTGAAATTTCAGTTAAAAAATTTTTTTTAATTCATATTTTTGCTTGCTTTGGTATGCCACATATCTAATGTAAATTTAGCTGCTGTGTTTTAAATACATTAATCTGTCGTTTCAGTTCATAACAATGTGGTATTCTGGAAGCTAAGCACACCTGTTCTTAGATAAAATATGCAATAATTCATCATGTTGTAAATCATTAAGTAAATTATATGATAATGAATCAGATATGTAATGATTTGAATGGAACTCAGAGATAGGGGTATATTCAGCTATTTATATATGAACACATATAAAGTAGTTCGAAGCTACTTTTACAAATTAAGAAAAATGATCGTACCCTTCCTGACACGTGATAATTATCATAGAACATTTTACATAGGACATACAAGAGTTAGAAAAAAGGAGAACAAAAACGCATCTAATAAAAACAAGGGCCCTCCATGGTTGAGGTGGATTATGCGCGCTCTCTGCCGCCTGCTTGTGACCAATGAGGTGATAAGTTTGATTCTTATAGGGAATCTAGATGCTTAACGATGTTTGTGATTATAAATGTTTATTGTCCGGGCTTAAAAGCGTATCTTGCGTTATCAAGAAATACAAGCCATCCATCTGACATCATGGAACTCAAATATGATAACTTTTATCTACCTACATGATATATTTCTTACGATTATCAAAAAGCAGCCACTCAGATGAAGCATTTTGCTCTTAGTTGATATCTGAGAAAGAAATAAGAACAAACGTGGTCTTTTAAAAATGCCCTAAAATCATCGCTTTAAGTATTATCTTGATAAGATTGGCTGAAACCTTTCGCGAATAATATGGTGGAATACACATATGAAGAAGTAATTGATATGTACCTCACATATGGTGTAGAAAATGGGAATTTAAGCGAAGCACGAGGATTATACGAACAAAAATTTCCAACTTGTCTGATTTCAAATTATTTTAATTTTTTTTTTCTGCGTTGATCAACAGAAAAGATTTCGAGAAATTGGTTCGTTTGTCATCCCAAACAGCAATGCAAGATATTCTCCAAACACAAGAGCGTCAGAAATGCAGATCCGAGTTTTTACTAGATTTAAAATAGTTCATTCCATTTGTACATCATCAGAGTCATTCAAAATAGGTATTTCTCAGCCAGAGGTATTGCATGTTTTTCATGAGGAACTCAAGTATCCCTATTACGTGTAAAATATGAGATCTTTGAACACAAGTGATTATTCCTAGTGTGCAAACTGCAGACAGTACAATGAATGCTATGGAAGAAGAATAACTATTCACCATTTCTTACATTAGTATCATTTAAAGATTAACTAACATTTAGCATAGAAAACATTATTAGTATGTGCACTCAACATGCTTTTTCTGACAGCATTTCCCAACTACAATACCATTTTTAATCACCTGGAGAAATTTTCTGTGAAGGCCTGGTTGGGTAGACCTTGTCATTACCTGATAGACCCTTACATACTCCCGAACATTTGACCTTCATAACATAATATATTTTCTTGGAACAAGTGCTTCCAAGTTTATAGCTCTCTCAAGACGTATTCTATAATATCGGGACAGATGAGTTTCATGTGTCTCAGAACATTTTTCCATCACGGTCCTTAAATTTTTGAATGCCACATAACTCACACTATAAATCAATTATGGTGGACATGTGTCTTGGCCTCATTACTCACTTAATCCCAAACATGGGAATTCTTTGTATTGAAGGCATATTAAATTTTGAGTATAGTAGAAGCCTGTTGACTCAGCTGAATATTTCGTATCAGGAATCGTTGTTTGCGGGGAAAGTTAATACGACACCAGAAGTCTTTGAAAAGGTGCTCCGGTCGTTCCATCGCCGATGTCAACTGTGTAACAACACAAGAAGTCAGCATTGAGAGCTCTTTTTGTGAGTTTTCACTAAACAATTAATCTGACAAAGTAGTTTTTAGTAGTGTTCATTTCTTTCTAATAACTGTTGTAAGTTCAGATTAGAATTATAGTATTTTTCTTTTCTGCATCTTTGTATGCCTTTAACTTCAGAGGCTGGTAATTTTATGAACATATTTTATTTTTTAAAATTCCTTTATGCCAAAGGCATTTTACCATAAATTCGCAATCAGTTCTCGAAAGCTCATAAAATTTGTGTAAAAAAGATGGTTGTGAATGCTACTTAAAACAAAACTAATTTTCACAGATTACCAGCTTTATGATCACTTATTTATTTACTTAGACATTTATTTAATAACCAGTAGTTAAATAACTCAATAATTCAACACTATAATGAAGTAATTTTAAAAATTATTTATTTCATTAGCTTACTTCAATAATATAAATAAGGTTTATGATTTAAATAAATATCTTTTCTATTTAGAAAAATAATTAAATGAGTACAGTGTGAGTGAAACGATTATATTTTAATATTTTATCTTAGGAAATCTTACAAACTACTCTTAGTTTCAAAAATTGAGAACTCACTGAAAAATAACAAGCTAATATCAAAATTACGTTTAGCACTATATGTGATCTATGAATCTTGAACAAAATAAAAATACTGACTCAACACCTTGTAATTTGGAATTTGTTATTGTGATTTCAGATGAAGAAATGGATTCCAATAGTTTAATGCTGCATTATCATTTTTTTTATTAAAGTTAGTATCTATAATATTATCTATCTTTCATTATCATATATTTTGAGGTAATTGTTATGTTGTTTGTTGTACAGTAACAGAGGGATAATGATTCATATTTCAATTAATATAATTTGCTTTTACATTTTATTATAGAAATATTTAATGATTTATGAAAAAAAGATTAACTTTCTTTTGCATTTACAAAATGATCGCATTTAGAAAAAATGTGAAGAAGGCTCCAGTGCCAAATTTATTTCTTTTACGTAAAACCTTTGCATTTATTAAGAAAATTTAGAAATTTTTTTGTCGTTCTATTTTCTAGATGCCAAAAATAAATCTGAATTCTTAACTATGAAATATTTGTCAAAAAGCACTGCTACAATTAAATACAAGTTTTTGTTATAAATGAACAGTTACATTTGCAATATAAAGCTTAAATTCTCCTAAATTCTAAGCTACAATTGAAAATACCAAAAAAAGACCTATCTAATGGAAATTAAATAACGTATGTAATCAAATCAGGAATTGAATAGTCAGCCCACACTAACCGACAACCAACATTAGGTTTTTCTTTCTCCAAACATCAAATATTTTACTTTCCTTTTAAACTGAAACTTTATTCTTATTTACAGCTTTTCTTATTTTTCTAGTGGTCTTATACTTAATTTCCATTAGAAAAGATTTGTGATAAAAATATACATGTGTGGCTTGTGAAAAACTTCTAAATGTGAAAAGAAGTTTTTGTTATTTTATGCTGCATATTTTATATTAAGCAAAACATTTAAAATTAATCAAAATATTTCAATTAGAATTTTAATAATATTTGTTGCATATATATTCTTCTGATTTTTAAATTTAGTTCATCTTAGTTTTGCAAAATATTTTTGTATTATTATTTATATAATAAACTATACAGATAAATATAAAATATTTTTAGCTCATAACAAACTTTATTTAAATCTTAAAATATAATCTTTTTTATTAAGAATAAGTTGTAATTACATATTCGATATAACATGGGCATTTTGTAAATTTTTGTGAATATTTTTAGGCAAATAAACCTCACAAAAAATTTAGCACTTTTACGTTTTATTTACAATAAATCTCTGCGAAGTTGGTGTTATGTTTTTAAAGTTATTTACAGGCAAGAATAAGTTGAGAAAATTCTTTTTAAAATATTATTTAAATAATAATAATTTTTCGTGGATTATTTTTTAAACACTGAAAAAATATAGAATTTTATTGTCTACATATATTACACATAATTAATAAAAGAATCCTCATCCTAATCAATGTAAAAAGAATAAATGTCACTGTAGTACAATGTTTCCATACAGATGACAATTTTTCACTTATACGCAATAAAATAAAATTACAAATGTCAAGACATTCGATTGTTCAAGTGAACTTATTCTTATACAGTAGGATTTACTACATCTGCCAGCACTCAAAATATTGATGAGAACAAATGCAACTGGCCAAAAGATAAATAGCTTCCAGCAAACTTAAGGTTACTTTTCTTTTTCTCCCATCATCTCATGGACAAGTAAAACTGAAGGCAAGGGCGGCGCCATAGAATAAATTCCATGTAATGTTCAAAGAGTAGGAAGAAGTAAAAGACGCCGATGCAATCTAACAACCAAAACACTGAAACATGATTCTCTGGTTGGGGTTCTTCGGGGAGGAAATGGTAATAAATGGGCATCCTAGAAAAAGGTCGGTGGACCGGAAGATCTGTATAATTCTTTTAGTTGTTTTTTTCTCTTTTGGATTTCTTCCCTTTGTGAACTTTAACCCCACCCTCTTCATCTGGAGATGACACGAAACCGGCGCCCTCATCCAATTATATTTCCCTCCGTTCCCATCTCGGAAAGAACGCCGAAGCTCATTCTGTTCGACCCTCGTCCCATCAAGACCTAAAATGTGAATCAAGAAAGCGCAATATTGCTTCGCTTTTGCTTATTTGTTTCCCGCTTTCTCACGTGGCACAATAACGGATTTTCTCTTCCCCGACATAATTTCTCGCACCCGGTATAAGAAGGATATCAGCTGGAAAAAATGTTATTTGTAAACGAAATTGGTGAAAATATTTTTTGATAAGAAAATTATTAAGAAATATTTTTATGACTGTTTGGGAGGATTTTTTCTGAAAAAGTCCATTTCACATAAAAAAAAAATCTTAAAATTGTTCAGTTTCAATAAAAATTTCATTATCTACATATTTAGCTTAAATTGACTGATTGATAATAAAGAGCATTTCCTTTTTTATCATTCTTAAGAAGTAAAATAGTTTCTGATCGGCTTAAATTATTTTTATAATAAAACATGAAGAACTGAAAAAATTAAAATTGGGATTAAGAACTCTGAGATTAAAAAGTATTGTATGATTGATGATCTTAATATTAAATGGATTTAATTATATCCAAGCTAACATTTTACCAAAAATTAAAGCATCAAAAACATTCTTAAAAGCGAGATTTATGATAAAAAAAAACATATTATAAAAATATAAAAATAATATTATAAATATTTTCAGTGGAACAGTAAACCTTTTCAGCCATCTAACACTAATAACACTTTTACTACTTATATGAAATAATATAAGCTAAAAGTATTATTGTGAAAATAAATAAGGACTAATTTCATATGATATTGATATATCTTGAAATATAGCAACCTTTACCAAAAATGTTAATATGGAATTCCTGTCAGAAACAGTTCTAGAATGGTTTTACAAATATCTTAAACACCACCTTAAAATTTTTAATTTCTAATATCCTCCACATTTTTTCAATAAAATATATATACCTTCAACAAAATATGTTTTAATGAATAATCGACTACATTATATATATATATATATATATATATATTTAGATTAAAAAAATAAATAAAATAATAAATAATGAAAAATGTTTTTGTTGAATACATTATTTTAATGCTACATAAATAATTTTAATAAAATCAAATCTTAGTCCCTCTTTGTAAAATTCCTATTAGCAAAATGAATTTACTAATTTACACATACTTTATCGAAGAAAAATTTTTATCACTTATTATCATATTTTTTTATATTTAATATTTAAATGTAAAGCAAGCAACAAGATTAAAATTATTAACATTTTCAAAAAAAAGGGAGCATAATAAATATCCCTAAATTTTATTAAGAAAGAATTAAAAATAATCTAAGAGATACAATCATCAATCATTATTGAAAAATTAATAAATTTTCAAATAATTGTTAGTTCTTATATTACGAATTATCTTCATTTTATAAATTTTGATAACTAAATAATCGCATTCAGTTCTTTGAAATTATTATTCATGACGTAAATAACACAGATATCATGACTCGTAATTCAGATATCAGATTGTAGATGGCAGATTCATATCCCATGTTTAGAAATCATTGGTTATAAAAATTAAAATAACTTCAAGATAAACAATATTTTTGAAAGGTCAAACTCCAAAATAGGATAAAAATGTCAATAAAAGAGAAAACGTAATTGAAAATGGAATTCCCAATTAGCTCAGAGTGTGTAAGATGAGAGAAAGGGATAAGATATGAAGTGTGAAAAGTCGCTGAGAATTCATGGAAAATTAATGTTTGTTTGCACTGACGCATTGATTAACAAAATCTTATCAACTCTCTTCAACTATTTTTGATGCTCATATAAAACGAATGGAGTGTTTATTTTTATTACAACTTTAGTCTTTGAATGAAAGCTTAATGTATTTTTCCTTTTACGCACGAAATCATTTCATTTGCAACAGAGAAGTTTCAGTCTTAAAATAAATAAAAAAGAATATTTTTATTCAAAGTGCAATTAAATATTCTATTAAAAAAAGACATTAGTTTATATAATATTAAAGGATTAAACATAGATTACATAACGAAATGTATTATACAATTAACATTCTTGAATCATTTTAGAAAAATAATCATATCGATTGAAAAATTATTTTGCGAAGTTTGGTTATATAAAAACATTGATTACATTATGCAAAAATTTGAAAAATTTGATAAACATAAAAATATTATTTCAGTTAGATATACATTTATAGATAAATTTAACATCTTATTGTGTAATCTCTTAAATCATTACTTAAAAAATCTGTAAAACATTCTCTCTATCTAATATAAAAAAAATAAAATAAAATAAAAACGAAATAAAAGTTTTTACAATCATTTTTATTTACTTAAATAAAAATTATTGTAAAAATTTTTATTTCGTTTTTATTTATTTTTTTTTTGTGTTAGATAAAAAGATTGTTTTATAGATTGTTTTAAGTAAGGATTTAAGATGTTACACAGTAAGATGTTAAATTTATTTATTATGTATAAAACGTAATATAATTCATTATGTTACAATAAAGAGTATATAAAAATAATAAAGAAATATTATTTGATTCTTATACTTTTAAATGAATAATATGCAAGATATTATTATTTATTACTTAAAATTAGGAATGAATGATTTATAAGAATATAAAATTAAATGTTTTCTGCAAAGTTTCTATATAGATTTTAAATAGTACCACAGTTTTTAAGGTAAAAGTGAGCATTGAGGTCAGTGTTATCAACTAGATATTTTTTCACTGAAAAGCTGAGTATGTTATTGCTATTAGAATTTTAACGCTGCAGGCAGTCAGCTGACTTTCGAAGCGAGTGTAAAACTGTAATTACCTGCTGCATAAAAGAAAAACCCTTAATATGAATTCCTCTGTCGGGCCTGCAAAACACAACTGTTCCAGCAGCGGTACCCTAGTCTAGATGAGTTAATGCCTTACTTGGTCGAAGGTATGGCCATGAACCTCCTAAAAAATACAGCCGGTTCACCATTGGAACAAGACAGACAAGCTGCTTCACCAACCCATCTTGAATTAACCATTCCAGTTTTTTATTGAAACTAAAAATCACATTACAAAGACGGAACGCGTAGGGAGGCCCTCACAGAGAACACTACCATTACATGCGCCGTTTGGGGCCACATGCCCTCTAGGGGGACTTTATTGGAAAGAGGGTTGTTTACTCCTGCAGCTAGAGAGAAACATAGAAAATCTCTGGCACCTATCATGAGCCGAAATGTAACTCTACTGCTGTTACAGAGTGAGCCACAATCCACGCATTGAAGACTGTCTCTAAGAATAGTGAGTTCTGGATATGATGTTACCAGGAGAATTCTTGGAGGTTAAAATCTCCAGATTAACACTGATAAATGTGCTGGGAAGATAGTGAAGGTTAGTAGATGCTTCCTACATAGTAGTTTAACGATTCACACATCCACTAACTATCTCTGTAGTTGCCAATGAATGGCAATTTCATTCTTCGTCTTGATAAAAGCTCTTGTAATTTGGAACAGAGCACTCATCCACTTGATAGATTATCTTCAACACAAACTAAGGGTATTGTGAGTTAGTTGTCTAAAAAATCCCATTTGCGGCTGGCTAAATGCTTTTTGTTGGGCTTGCTTCGCACTCAAAGAAACCACTACGAGAGACAATAGAAATTCTCAAGACCAAAACAAACACTATACAATATTTCGTAAAGCACTAATGCGTGATAATCACTGTATTTCAGGCTCCTTTAGTCACCATCAGGTAATTGACACTAAAGCTACGTTGTTTTCAACATGATAGTGTTAAAAGAGTCTCTAGTTAACACGATGTAAATAATCCTATGTGGAAAGATGTAGACTCAATCAGCTAAGCTCTTTTTAACTTTGATTTGTTTTGGTTGAAAGTCTTTTCCTATACTGCTTGGCTTAGATGTTCCTCAAGAATGCGAGTGTTCCTATTTCTCAAGATATTGAGCTTTGTAATTATGCGTGTGCTTTGTGTAGTATAGTCACTGTAATCTTCATGTATTTGAGGTATGCCTTGTTGTAGATGTATATAGAGTACTTGAATACTGAGAAAATGTTCTATATTGTTTGCATCTATCGATACCGGTTTAATCGTCTCTAGTTTTTTAATAATTGAGGTAAGTTCCTTTTGCGTGTTTTTTTATAATTATTGCCTCATTCCATGCGGGGAGGTAGTTATTTGTGAGTTAATATATATAATGAATGTTAGAATTTGATCAAAAATCATAAGGAGAATTGGCTTTTCTTATAACCATGTAAAAATGGGAACATAACTTGGTGGTGTTTTTAAATCGCTAAGCCTAATGATTTATAAAACACAGTAAATGTATTGTTGTTGTCGTGTCTATGAGTAAGTGTGAAGTACAAAAAAAAAAAAAAAAAAAAAAAAAAAAAAGTCTACAGTCCACCAAAAGTTTTGTTGATGAGATCTGCTAGTTCTGGAGCCCGATGGCTATGGAGGATCTCAATTGGTGGAGCTCCTAGTTCGAAGAGGGAGCGGATAATGGCTTGGCAGTTTAAGACATGATCTGGAGTTAGTTCAGATTGAGGACAGTGCTCGCAGTTGGGATAGGATGTAATACCAGTTGGTGATATCTTCATACCCTTGAAATGTCCAGTACGCAGCCGAGCTATTGTAGAGGAGAGGTTTCTTGGGCAGTCTAGATCAGAGATTGTTGCCTTGTCAAAATGCTGATTATAGATTCTTCGCCTGGCAACGGCATTTGCATCTGTACAGGTGACTGTTCGAGGTTGCTCTTTATCTCGTGCTTCTTTTGCAAGGGCATCTTGCAAAAGAAGCACGAGATAAAGAGCAACGTCGAACCTGTGGCAGCCTGTGGAGAGGAACTCCCCTATCCGCCACCTGGGGACGCGCTCAGTATGGGTTACAGGCTCCCGTACTGAGAGTAAATGTATTAAAAATTAATTAAATTCTCTGAAGAATATTACAAACAAAATAAAATTTTCTGAAAATATTTTACAAAAATTTAAATCTTAAAATTGTATAATATATTAATTAATGAACAAGATTTTAATATTTATAAAGTAACAAACAAGATTCCCTAAATAAAGCTTAGTTTAAATTTTGTTGATAGCATAAATTTAAGAAATAAATTTTACTTATAAAGTATGCATTTTATATTTTCTAAATAAATTATCTTAATTAGAATTATATTCTATGACATATATTTTAAGAAGGAAATTTTTTAAATATAATTTAAAAATGCACACACTAACATTAATATTTTTCACATTCTAGTAATTATACAATAAAACATATTGTTATGATAATAGAAAATTGCGATAAAATTTAAAAGTTGCTTAGATTTTTATCTAATTAAACTCAACTAAGTCATAAAAATTGCGAATTCTCAATACATATATTTCTAGTGTTGTCTAAAACTAAATGAATGGAATTCTTGTCTTTATATATATTTTTCAATTTAATCTCGATTGAATAACACAAAAAAGTTCTATACATATACAAGTTTAAAAATCCAAATGGCACAAATTATAATTTATAAACATCGTTAGATAAAAATTCTCCATAATTTACTATGGCTCCACTAACATCAGCCTATATTTGGAGTCAAATTGCTCTTGGTGAAATTTTTAACAACTGAATTTCATCGAATTTTCCTAAATTGATAAATACACTATAATAAGAACAAAAATCGAATAAACACAAATGTCTTAAGACCTCGAATCAGAATTTTGGTGAGTATTTTAATTATTCTAGTTTTATGTGGAATGGTGAGATTGATATTTCTACAACTGCTACAAGCAGTTGTTTAAATACATTTTATCCTCATATTACTTAACTTCCGTGAATATCGCATTTGTAAAATGTAATATTTTTCGTACAAGTATTTCTCGAATCCTTCAATAAAAAAGGAATGCCTTGCCTACTTGCGTTCGCAATACACCAGGAATGACTTTGATGTCAGAGTGAATTTCCATTTAAAATTGTCATATTTTAATACAAGTAACTGCTTATTCAAATTAAGATAATTTTTTTATTTGAAATATATCTTACAAGATGAAAATTATATTTATTTCCTATGTGAAAGTGTACTACTTTACGCTCAATTTAGAAGCTTCATTTAAGAAAATACTTGTAATTTATGATTATGATATAAAGCAGTGGTGGGCAGACTTTTCTTTGTCATGAGCTACTTTCAAATTTTTATTTAACTTTCTATCCCTTTTAATGACGATCGGGTTTAAGCAAATAAAGTTTTAGGTATGTGAATCATAAACATTGGGATCGGCTATCATCGCAAAGTATCTTAACTTTCTATCTGTCGATTGAGGTCCCTTAATACGCACTCACGGTATAAATATGACATAAGACCTGAAAAACGATAGAACAGCGTGTTTTATTATCTTCTTCATAAAAATATTGAAATATTTTTTTCTATCATTTTCACGATATTTGGAAAACTCACAATATCATAAGTAATGTATATATGTATATCTATTCCTTACTATACATTACCTGAGCCTAAATCAAGAGATTTTTTTATTGGTTTGTATTTATAATATAATGCTTAACATGTTTCTCTGGCTTATTTTATGCTCATCCCAATCTATTCCAGTCAATAAAATTTTTCAAGATGGCAGTCATTTATGTCATCAATTAAGCAGATAGCTGTGTTATAAAAAGCAAGGAAACATATCATTGTAAATCACTGACATTATTGCAGAACCCTTTTTGGAACACAGAATTAGTTTATGCTTTAAAAAATACTTTTCTCCTAAAATTATACAAAAATAGCAATCCGTTTGAATAACTTGGAGATATTTCTGATTACTGATGAGTAGAAAAGCATAGAAGTTCCCTGTTCCTTAATACACTCTCGAAGCTGCTTCGACTAATGCAAACTACAAAAAATGACACCCACAATTTATCTTGTTTACCAATTTTACACCTAAAATAATGTTCATAAGTAACTTTAATTAAAGAAACCACATTTATTTTGCACTTATAAACTACTAATTTGCTACAAATGAAACAAAATCTATTACTAGAATTAACACACAAATGAAGCATTGTAAAAATATCTATTCATCATCTAAATTTATTTCTACAATGATAATTATTTATTTGAAAGGAATTATGAAATCCTCATATTCATTATAATATCCGATGACGTCAAAATATCAGGATATAATATACATAGGGATTAAACTTATCATATTAGTCCCTATATACATCATATCACTCTCTTTTCAGGATCAATGCTCTTTAAACTTTCAGAGCTTCTTTTCAGGCAAAATTTTTTAAAAGGCACTATTGAAGTCGTGATGTATATTTTAAACTAGTTATGGTGCAAGTTGATACTATTTCACAGTTTTATGAAAATTCTCAAAATTATTAAGGATATGGCTAAAAATTTGGATAAATTTCTTATTTATTAATGTTGCTAATAAATTCTCATACAGATATATTTGTATCAGTCTTATACAAATATCTGTGTATAAACTTATAAAGATATCTATTCATGTGTTTGAAATATTATCTTACTATGATATGCAAGCAAAAACAGTTGTAACTTTAAATCCCAATGTTGCTGATTTCTGGAAATCATAAATGAGACGCTATTTAAGATGGTTCAGTTGTACCTTGCTTCAGGATTCGTATCGATTGAGAGTTGATATAACAGTCAGTTAAAAATCACAAAATTTTTATTTGTATAAATTCTACAGGTTACAGAAAATTCCAACAATAAAAGTCACAGTTACACAGCTTCTAATTAGCTAGTACAGCAGGTAAAGCAGCTTCTGATCACAAAAGTCTTAAATATCTCAGATAGTAAACAGCTTTATGCTCTAGACTAACATTCAAGAGTGACCGTCTTCACTTCATTGTCTACGTCGGGTGGTGGTATTTATACAGACTTTCAGTGAAATCTACAAGTTTCACCAAGCCTCTGGAAGGCTCTTGGCTATCTCGCTTAGTATTAGTCCTAGATCTTCGGTGATGGATTTTTCCAGTATCTATTTCTCGCCAAGTCACCAAGAATCTTACCAACAGTCTGCAACATGCCAAGTGGTCACCAAATCTTTCAAATTACTATGTTTAACATAGAATACGCCTGAATTGAGCAATTTTTGCTCAAAACTGAGTATTTCCGATCTGTCTGAGATATTTAAAGACAAATAGGAATAAATTTGTAACAATATCTATATATGTGTTTGAAATATTTTTTTCAAACTTAATTTAAAAATATATATGATGAGGAAAAACCATGTTAAAGAAAAATTTTAAACAATGATAAAAATTTAAAAACAATATAAAGTAATTTAAAACTACAAAATTATAAGTAGAAAACCAGTTATCAAAAAACTTGCACATTAAACTAAACAAACACATTGTAAGGTTGTAATATAACTTAATGAGATTGAATATCATCGTGTTATGTATGTCATTTTCCTCTTAAAGTTTTAATTATATTGACTCAATCCATAAACCAATACATATTAGAAAATAAGCATTATTAAAGTACATAAAACTATTAATCAACTAAAAACAAGAAAACCACTCAAATTATTTTCCAAAGACTTTTCTGATTTTTTTTATTGGTATACAACATTAAAATTTTATATAATCAATAAGTATAGGTTAGAAAATAAGAATTTTCAAAGTAGATAAAATTGCTGATTAAAAACAAGGAAACTTTACTAAAATCATTTAAAAAAATATTTTTCTGTTTTTTTATTAGTATGCATTGTAAAAATTTTATTTTATGGAACAAATTTAATTCAAAATAAAGTGGTGTGGCCGTAAATATTGCATCAGATATTTGCAGAACCATCAATTAAATTATTATGATACCAAGTATTATTTTCGAAAATTTATATAATATAACAAATATTAAAAATTAATTTACTTTTTCTTATTTATTTTATTATACGTACAGGATTCATTGCACATAACTTTCTATGAAAATTTAGGAAATATTGTGCACAATATAATTAAAAGAAAAAAATTGTTAGAACTTACAGGATTTCTTAAATTCAATAGTAAAATTATAAGAAATTCTAAAAACACTACTCAAAATAAATTTTAACCCTTTAGGAATAAATTCCTCAAAAATAGAAATAAGATTAATATTTGTTCTCAATATCGGATGATAATTTGATAATACTGTGTGTGTTAGAAAATGTTATATGTTCTTAATACATGTTCATCACAAATGTTTATATCGATTTTTAATAAAAAAATAAACATTTTAAAGTCATGTATTTCCTAGTACTTCCTCTAGCATTTTCTATACTAAATATTTAAAAGCATAGATAAAGAACTATGACCACCAGTGTTGTTTCGATAAAATTTATTTATAAGTAAATATTTGTTTAATGAAGATATCCTCTTTAATATTAATATGAAAGAAATGTGTACCAATATTCTTTTTATAATGTTTAACTTTTTTTTACAAAACTTTCCAAAGAAACAAGAATAAATAAAGAAACTGAACAGAGTTGTATGAAATTAAATGTATGAAGCTGTATATAAATTTAGTTTATTACTTAATCGAAAAATAATGAATTATTAGCTTTGGTAACTAATTTTTGAAAAAAAAATTCTTAAAATTTGATACAAGATCTCTAATTTAGATTTAAAAATTACTTAAAACTGCATGTTTGTAAAAAATACATTTCATGCATTATTTCTTAAAAGAAGAATTCCTTATAAATAAGTACATTAGATATTTCCTAAAATAAGAAAATTTGAAAATATAGAATATTTAAACATATATACTGACAAGCTAGAATTTAAAGCATATTAAGAACTTAACCCTAACCAATCTTATAAGTTAGTGCTGCAGAAAATTAATTTCATTATTTATTTAATATAATTTTAAGATTTTAAAAGCTAATAATATTTATTCTCTGTAATTAAAATTAGAAATATGATTTATGAATGTAATTTATTGATAATCATAATTCCTAAAAAAATTTAATTTCAAATACAAATACTTCATAGCTCAAAATTATAATAATGAATTCACATGAAATGTGTGTAATTTCAGGCATGCAAAGATATGTTCTGATTTTTTTTATATCTTTTCAAAAATAATTCAATGTCATTTAATAGTTTTATGATAAATTTATGAAAAATAAAAACAATTATTTTATAAAAATGCCTTAATAAAATCAAATTATATACATGGAAATTTCTTCTATTTATTTACATCAGATTTCTACATTGTGACAAACGGAAGTAAGCAAATTAGTCCATTACTTAATTGCTGATTTGGCATAGAATATATAGTTTTCGGCCTGAAATACAATTAATTTTTGCACTCAAGGAAAGGAATAAATTTTTTTCTTGCATACTTATATTTCAGAATGAACTCACCACAATTGTGGGGAAAAAACAGCTTAAGTTGAGTAGAATTATCGACCAAAACAGAATGAGTGAACGTCTGTTATTGTAAGCTGGTTGCAACATAAGGTTACTTTCCCACAGAATATGATTTTGGGTAATGCAAGCAATCTAAGCTCAAAATGAAACATCCTGCTCTCGTTCTTTTTCACGTGTGCGATTTCATTAAGCTTTTAGATAAAGAGAAAAAAAGCTGTTCCAACATTTTGCACGGGGATTTAATATGCTGGAATATTAAATGGGGAATTGAACATTCCTAGTAATCCTTAAAAGTTGAAAGAACTCAAAATGTATCCAATACTTTCAAAATGTTTTTGCTCGATCAGAATTACGTAATCCTTGAGATACTATAGGGAATGCAAATACTCACCATATGTTTCTATTCTCAGGAGGATAGTGAAATGAAATTTACAAAAGTATCTAAGAACATAAATGTTTTTATCTTTCTATTGTTAACATTTTATAAATCCTGAATAATATAAATAATTAAATATAACTGTTTATATTTAAATTTACATTTAATAATTTTAAAGCTAAAAATTATACATTTTTATTTTTAAATAACTATATATTATTTATATTAAATTCTAAATAATTTTATACATTATTTATATTTTTTTATTAAATGCAAATTCTGTAATCACCTGCTGTTGCTTTCATTTATAAGCAAAAAATTTTTTCTAACTTACTTAATTAATTTTATTTAAATATATATATATATATAAATAAAATTAATTAAGTATATATATATATATATATATCGCTTAGACATGTATGTGTGTTAATTACATTCCCATCATAAAGGTGAAAATATTACATTTAGTGAAGAAAATAATGATACGTTTAAGCAATTTAAAAAATAAATAATTCGATAATTAAAAGTTGAGAATAGTTTTAAACAAATAGACAAACATAAAAAATTCCAGCAAAAAACTTTTTTCAAATCTATTGCTTGCAGCTCAAAATCCTAGAAATTTTAAAATCAATATTAAAAAATTTGAAGGCATGCATCAGAAAATGAAGTATTTGAGAAAAAGAGACATCGAAATACATTTTTGAAAGTATGTACGCGTTTTTGTTTCTGTTTCCATTCTTCTATTTCTGTTTTTAGCTGCCACTCTATATAGAAACAGTTTATTCTATTTCTAGCTGCCATCATGACAACCTTAATATGCGCATTGCTTATCAAATCATTTTACGAAAGTTGGTACAGGTTTCCATTGCATTACATAAATATTAATGCCATAACATTTTAAATATCCAATAAAAATTACTAAATATATTTAGGCCTCATAGGAATAATTATCAATATTTGGGAAATCAAAAGCTGAGAAAAAGAATTAAAGTACTATTAATTTCTTTATAATCAATATCTATGACAGGAGCTTAGTATTAATAATTAGTAGACGCTCTCATTTACAATTTGTTATTAATAGAACTATGTTCTATAGTTAAAAATTATTATATTTCCTTGTAATAGCCTGCATATCGAAGAATTTCCTCATACTTCATCTCTTAGATTGAATTATTTCCGTAACTTGCTTGTTCTACAGATCTACAAAATAAGTGTATTCTAAGTTTCGTCAAAATATTGAGGAGTAATTGTACCCTTATATTTTATATAAAAGATGTTGAACTTACTGTTAACTTTTAGGTAAAAATAATGTTTTTGATAATATTTTTATTTTGAAATGAAAACTCTAGAAGCTGCCCTTTTAAATGCCATGCTTATCATATCATATTTAATAGAATTAATAAAACTAACAAATGTAATAAGGATTTACATATATTATTTATGAAATCTGAAAATGTATTATATTAGCATTCTTTGAGACAAGATTTAAAACAATAAAATGACATGCAGAATTTTTTTCACAATTCATTTTTTTGAATAATTTAAAGTAAGCATTAAATATTTAGTTAAATCAAGTTTTTCAAAATAAAAAAAAATAAAAATAACACTGTACTTTCTTTTAATTAGAAGCTAAGAATAAAATAAAATAATTAAATTTATTGGAAAAATATTTTGATTTAATACAATCTACATAAAAAAAAAATATACTTTTATCTATATAATCTTCTCTCATTGCAACTGGAAACAGGATAAAATTGCGGCAATACAATTTAATTTGTAAAGTGCTTTTGTTAATTAATCTTTATTTTTATATTTTATTTTTCAATAAATAACTCGCATATGTAAATCAAACTACATATTTTAATAAAATAGGTTTTTCAGTTGGTTACAGACACTTAGAACAATGAATCTAAATTCCATGACTTTTCTAAATTTTACCTTTTTACATAACATTTCCAGGAACTTGATATTCAATCAATTAAAAAATTTGAAAATCTTTTTTTTTATTTTATTTAGAAATTAAATGTTTCTTTTATTTGCATTTCTAATACAATAATTATTTCTTTTAATAGTGGCAATTTTTGAAACCCATCACTGGAATACTTGAATTTTCTTACAGCATCATATGCAAAATTATAGATATCATATTTATCATAGGCAAGAATTTTTTTTTATATTTCATTCATTTTTTTTATCATCATTATTGTTTTAGATTATTATTTGATCAAGATTTATTTCCAATATATGGCTTATGATCTATAGTTAAAATCAAGGTCATATTCTTTATTTTCTTTCAAAAGGAAATATTTCTCTTTTCTCTGTCACAAAATCGCAATTAAATATTCATTTATCAAATATATTTAGGATCAATTTATTGACACTATAATCTTCTTTATTTTTATTTCACAGACTGGAGTAAGTATTTTGTTTTTATGCAGAAACTTATGAGAAAATCTAACGGAACAAAGTATATTTATAAAATTCTTACGATACAAACGAAACGACTGATTTTAAAAAAACAAATAATGAAAAATGTGAAGCAAAAAATAAATATATGAAGTCTTACACAATTTTTAATCATTCATAAATTGTTTTATTTGGATAAAATCCTCATAAAAGATAATACTAAAAGACCCCATTTGGACACTACAACATTAAATATTTAAAAATCCTATATAACTCTCAACAATGCTTATGTTTCACTTAAATGTATTTTCATTCATTCAAAGTGTCAATAAAAAAATTAACCAATAAAATATTTTTTAAAAATCAAATAATAGTCCTGAAGCATATTTAATGAGCTTATCGTTAAATTAAAGATTAATTCGAAACTCAAAAAATCTCTAACAATTTATAAAATGTCAAAATTAATAACAAAAAAGGCAGTAGGCTAAGTAAAGCATATTAAAAATAAAAAGGTTTGCTCAAAAACTTATTTGGGAATCTACTTTCTTTTGGTACTCGGAAGGATTGCTTTAAGGAAAAATTGCTTTTAGTCCTTTGCATTTAAGTATAGTTTAGAAATATTTTCAATTAACAGAAATAAATTTAGCAATTCATTTCTTTATCGAATAAATAAAATTTTACTAATAATGTAATAAATAATTGAAGATAAATTGTTGAAGTTCTCTCTTTCTAGTGCTTGAAAACAATTAAAAATTTTTGTATGGTAATGAAATATAATTCGAGTACCCATTAACTTTTAAAAAAATAAATATCAATAAAATTTTAAAATAAAATAATAATTAGAATATTTCTATTAAATTTTGCAAAGTTTTTTTTTATTTATTTAAGTAATTATCATGAAAGAAAATTGTTGTATACCAATTCTCAGAAAATGTAAAGAATAATGAATGTCATCGTCTTTGGATAGATAACAACTTAAATGAAATGTAAAGACTACTCTAAAGAGACAGTCCTCCAGCATTATTAGTTTAGCTTAAAGAACATTAAGATAAGAAAAATTTTAACAATGAACAGAAATTTTCGCATTCTTATCTCAGTTATCAAATTATTGCTCATGAAAGTGAATTTGTGAACAAAAAGGACAAATATGTAACAAAATATGATAAAAGGTAAAAGGATAAATATGTAATAAAAGTTAAATTTTATGAAAATCAATTTATCAAGCAATATCTGTAGAGTACAACGACGTAATTACAAATAGTGTTAAAATTCGGTCATTTAAATATGCGATTCGTATCTGTTCAGTAAGGGATAAAGTGTATGTCTCTAGTTTCTCTTCAATTGTTAAGGAAAATTTGCTCCTAAAAATTTTAAGCTTTAAAATGCTAATATTTTAATTATTATTATTTTAAATTCAAACTTTCAAATTTACTTATATGAATCAGTGTTTGACAAAAAGACTAATAAATTTAATCAAAATATTATATATAAAATTTAAAGACAATTTTTATAGCAAAATGAAAACAAAAATAAAAATCATAACAGAACCCATAATTTTGAATTATGCAAAAATATTTCATTAAAACAAAATAACTACATTTCATTTCAGAAATTACATAAATTTATTTTAAAATATGGAAAATACTTTTAAACCTATGTTTTTACCTTTAACTTGAAAAATAAATAATGTTTTTTTCTTTCTTTTACTTAATTTCAAAAAAACTAGGGTAAAAACATGGTACTTGTAAGCTTTTGAATTAATGCAGAATTTAAATCATGACATTCCAATCATTTTAAAAATAAATAATTTTATAGATTTATTCATCTTTTTATTACTGTCATAAATTACGAAATTGAATATTGTTACAAACTTATCAAACATTACTCATATATGTCTTATAGTACCTGAGACAAATCTAAAATACTCAGATTTTGGGCAAAAATGGCCCAATTAAGGCGTGTACGGTATTTGTAATGATTTGGCTACCCTTTGGTGACTTGGTAAAAGATAGATATTTCTGGAAAAATCCATCACCTAAGCAAGAGAAGCAATACTAAGCGAGGTAGACAAGAACATACCAGACAGAAACTATGATGAAACTCATGGATTTTCTCGCCAAGTCAGGTATGAATATCACCGCAGGACATATAAACAATTAGTGAAGAAGTTCAGTCTTGAATATTATTCTAGTGCATAGAAGCTGTAGTCTGTCTGAGATATTAGAAATTACTGTGATTGGAAGCTGTTTCCTGTTGTTTAAGCCCAACTGGAGCTGTATAATTGTGATTTCATAAGCTGAAAATCCCTCTATTTTGGGGAGTTTGCTACGAATAAAAATCTTGAGATTTTTAACCAATTATTTTATCAACTTTCAATTGACACAAACATCGAAACACTGTAAACTATACATTTTCTGAAATTTTGTTTTAAACTCCTCTGTTATTTGTACAAACGTATTTGGAAGAATGATAATTTATCAACAAAACCCTCAAAATTATAGTTATAGTTAACGAAATATATGTAAAAATCAATAGAGTATCCCTAACATGAGCACAACTAGAACAAGTTAAATATATTTATTTATTAATGCCAATAAGTGAGAATATAATTTTACATTTTTTCTTTTAATTCAACATTACTTTAGTTGATTCTTTTCGTGAATTTGTATTATGAGAAAGAAATGAGGGCATTGCAAAGGATAATTCCTTCAATTTGTCTAGTTTAAATGAAATTCAACAAAAAATTTTTGACTGATCTCGAAAGTTTTCCCTTTAAGAAAAAATGAAGTTAAGATAACATTAGTAAAATTTGGGGTATTAGTTAGAAAAATTATTTCCTATTACTTTAAGAAATAAATATATGATACTAATAATATAACTCAAGCAATTATTCAAAGTTTTCTTAAAATTTAATTTCAACAAATTAATCAAATACACAATTTTTAAATAATAGTGAGGTATATATATATATATATATATATATATATATATATATATATATGAATGTATCATGTTGAGTTACTAGTTCTTAGTAATATTTCGTTAATCCTTTGAATATAAGAGATGACCTACCAGTGAGTAATAGTTTAGATTAGTATCCCCAAGACTGTAATTTAATTTTTAATCGAATGCTTAAAGAACAGAATTTAACTGTGTGATATCCAATAAAATCATTTAAACAAAATTAAAAATTACATTATATTTAAAGGGTGTTTATTAATTGTGATATTTTAATTTTTTCAATCATTTATAATACAATCATTTATATTGTTTAGCAATTTAAATTAAAATACGTTAAAAGTTTATTATTGATATATTTATGGCATTTTATTTTATTACAATATAGTAAATTTTTCATTATTAGTATCTATAGCATTTTCTTTAACTTTATAAATAGTTTGAAATCATATTTTCTGATGTTATCTGATGTTTAAAAATATGATAATTCTCAAACACTAGTTGATATTTTAAATATTTAATATATTTTAATTACTACCATTGAAAGAGTCACCATATATTACAAAAATTATGGTGTTTTTATGATTCAAAATTAAGTTCTTTAACTTTTTACATTAACTAAACTATAATTACTTTCGAAATGGAAATAAAAAAACTATAATACCCAGGTGCTTACGTAATTTCAACTTTCATGGAAATAATCTATCATATCCCAACATTGCAGAAAATTAAATAAAAACAAAAATCAAGTGGGTTTTTCAAATAATTGTTTTATCAAAAACAATTGTTTGAAACTAAAAAAATTTCTTATTTCTTGAAAGGAATTAAGTTTTAAATTTTCTTCTGCTAGAGTAATAAAAAATGCTTTTGAAGCTTATTTTTTTAATTTATTTCTTTGGTAGAATGAAATTTACTTATTTTTATTAGTTAACTCTATGCTATTCTTTTAAAATTAAAATTCCGCTTTTTAAAATAATTTACATGTAGATGTAAAATTGTCTAGAGATGTTTCTTTAATTTTGAAATAAACATCAGATGAATATAACTCTTATGCAAAAGAATGAACGTTAGATTAGGGAGAAATAAAACTTTCCTTAATTAAATTCATTTTAATTAAACAAGAAATTTAGTTTATAAATATTTATTATTATAAATTCAGTATTATAAAATACATTTTAGGAATTTTTATCTCTCCAGTTTTGTAAATTTAGTTTATAAATATTTATTAATATAAATTGAGTATTATAAAATACATTTTATGAATTTTAATCTCTCCAGCTTTCTAAATTTTGATGAGATAAAAAAACTTATTTTTGAATCAATAAATTATTTCCTTTCTCAGCTCAGTGGAATAGACTAACGAATAATTTCTGTACTTAATGGAAAACTTTAGCATATTAATATTTACAGCTCTCAAAAAATATTTATCTTCTTTACATAAATAGACAGTAGGAATCAGTAAGATTTGAATGCATAACAACCTTATAGTATATGGAATTGTAGAATAAGAAACACTAACCTTAAAGTTTATGAAAGTATCGCACCAATTATAATCCTTTAATAACATGTAAAATTGAAAGGATTTGATTGCATATAAATAAATTGTTTAATGGTAGATAACTTTCTATTAATACCTCTCCTATTTTATGTTAAATTAATAAATTAAATTAAAAATTCGAAAATTAATTACTACAAGAAACAAAAGAAATTAATAAAGCATTTATTTAGAATAAAATGAATTTAAAATACAATTTCCTTAAATTAAAGGATTTTTTTTTCAAATAAGAACATCCTTAATTAAACTAAATAAGTTATTGTTGTGTAAAATGCATTAAACTCAATAGTTTTTTCTATTATCCATATTTCCCAGAGGAAGATATTTAAATGATTACATATTTTTGGCATAGTCATTCACATGTTTTTTTAATGAATGGTTTTATTGAAATTAGTTCATATATTTATTCTCTTCAATTATTGTGTCATGTGAACTTGATTTTTAGTGATGCCTTCATCCTACTGAAAATTTCTAATTATAATATTACATGAGTAAATACTGATAAATAACAGTTCATACACACCAAACTTGTTGTA
Source organism: Latrodectus geometricus (assembly GCA_026290005.1). Lineage (NCBI taxonomy): Eukaryota > Metazoa > Arthropoda > Arachnida > Araneae > Theridiidae > Latrodectus > Latrodectus geometricus. The sequence goes on from JAPDSC010064741.1 coordinate 61,476, forward strand.
CAATATTTTTTAATTAAACTTTTTTATATTATAAAAACTTTCAAGTCAACATTTGAATATCCTATTAAATAAATAATCCAAATCTTAGTAACTATCAAATAAATTGATTTATGTCTTGTGTTCTGTAACAAAACGCTCATGACACAAATACTAATAAATACACGTATATACAGTATGACGATAAACTATTTCCGTCAAATAATATACTTAATATTTCATGTTCTGCCTTAATGGTTGGGTGGACTTTTTAGAATTTCGTGAGGTAAAGTGATTACTTGAGCATATCGTGATGACATTTATTACTTCCAAAGGTTTATGATGCTTGTAAAATACATTTTTTCAATAATACTTATCAATTTAACATTTACTTTTGTGTCTTAAAATGTGTTTCTTATTTATATTCTCTTGTTCTACGTCAAGAATTCGATAAATATATACATGAGAAAAAAATCATGTCTGTAACATATAAAATAATGCATTAATTTCAATGTTAATGTGACTAAACTTTTGCAAAATTAAACAGGATTTTTTTTTTGCTGTAAAATTCTGTAATTCCTTCATTATTAATAATACTGCACTTTTGCTCTATTATTAAAAAGGATGAGATACAATTTTTAATTGCTATTCTGCACCTCTTGCATCGATTATTGAATAATATGTGATACAGTTTTTACATTGTTATGAATATCTAGACTGGTAGAATTTAAAAAAAGATTAAATAATCAAAATAAAAGTTGCTCAAAGTTAAAAAGAAATTGGTATGTACAGTTATTTTCATAGAGTGTAAAATAGTTATACTTTAAACTGATCTAAGTTTAGACAAATATTTATATGTTCTTATAGATTTATACAAGATTTTAAAATATTGTTTTCAAATATAAGTATGGTTTTAAAACAGGAGTAAGGAGATACTCCTCTAATTTCAAGATTCCAATTCGCACATTTAAAATTAAACGTAAAATTCCAAAAAATTGCAGAAACATTTCGGACAATTTCAATTATTAACACCCAAAGGAAATTTATAGAAATTTTCGTTTCAAGGGATTATTCATAAATTTAATGTAATAAACATAGATTTAATAAACAAAGCATAATATTCTAATGGAAATAAATAATTTTATATTTTTTGTCACTTGTACATTTTTACTTTAATTTTGTACAAAGCAACCTAGATACTTATTTCGATAAATTTTTCATGACTTAAAATTTAAAAACTGTTTAGAAAGTATTAATTGTAATATTAATATGTATTTAGCACTTAGTATTTAAAATTTTTTAATTTGAGCATGTGTTGCAACAGGAAATGATTTTGTAAAATTCACAAATTCAAATTTTCAATATTTCATCAAGATAAATCATCTAACATGTGTAACGTTATGTGGTTTTTAAATTTATTATGTTAGTAACTATTTATTTCTTTTCCAAAAACTAAATTCTTCATGAAATTAAACATTGTAACGTAATCAAAACTGATTTTAGGAACATATTTTTTAAAAATCTTAAAAGAAAGTTGCTGTAATTAAATATGACACATTTTGAAATACAATAACCTAAGCTTTAAGAAACTAAGTATTTTAATAGTAAACTAAGTCTTGTATTTCAAAAACCATCTGATTTATAAATTAAAAAAACTGATTAGAATAATTTATTTAAAATTAGCAGCATTTTACAAAATTTTATTTTAACTAAATTAAATGCTATGCTTGCCTAACTTTATGACAGAAGAAATAATTAAAAAGCTGCTTTCTTAAATGCCAAAATGTAAAGTTTACAATAAATTTTAAAATTATTCTTGACATTTCCAACTCTTTTAAAATGAAAAGGAGAATTTGCATTGCTCTCTTGGCAAATAGGAATAAACTTTTGAAATTTATTAGACAGCTTAAGACACTTAATCTTCAAGAACTATTGGTTACAGGACTTATTAAGGAATCCACCAGATTCATCAAAGTATTTTTAATTTTTCAAAACCACTTCGACTTTAACCCGATTTTACTGACTTTCTTAGTATTTTTCTAAATAGAATAATGTTTATCAATGAAAAATTGAATAAAATAATTAGTTTAATAGGTTTTTGTACTGATATTTTAGTCTAATAAATTACTTTTCTCTTAATAATCAGTTAAGTTGAATTAATTTCCTTAAAAATTTTTATAAGACTTTTAACTGACGTACGTTTTAATTGAATTGCTTATGTATATATTTTGATGGAATTAAAATGAATTTGATTCAAGCCTGGAACTTAAAAGGGGTCAATTACATTGAAATAAAATTACATATTTGTGGTATTTAAAGTACAACATAAAAATATTTTGAATTTTTGCTATTATTAAGACTTATCATCTTAAATCAATCTTGTTTTTAATCAAGTTATCTAAATAACAATTAAATGTTCCATATGTTTTGTAAACACTTTTAGTTCTTAAAAACAGCGTGATACTTTAACTGTAAAGAATACGTATATTCCTTTTGAAACAATATTAGATAACGTAAAACTTTAAAATTTACTTTTAATGTAAAGTTTCATAAAATAATGTAAATGTTGCATAATTTGATAAAAGTAATGAATCCATTATAAACAAAGTAAATTCTTTTGATATTCAAAAACATCGCAAACGAAAACTATTCGTCACGCAATAATTTACAATTAATTACTAAATCTCCTGTAAACTCTTAATTTTTAATTTGAATTTAAATTCACTATCTTATTAAAAGAAGCTTTTATCTTAAGTTTAGGAGTAAGCTCTAAGTATTTTCTTCTCATAAAATGAAGGAAAAAAAATAACAGGAAGTTCAGCTAAAAATTATAATTATACAGAAAAAATACATTTTCCTTGAATATATATACATCGAAATAGTCCCATATTTCTTCCTAGTTAAGTTAAAAGCGGTTAGAATGCAATAATTTAAAGAAATATTCTAATGTTACTTTTATATGCACATAAAAGAAATGTATATTTGAATCCAAAAAAGGTAAAGCAATGAGATATTTTGTATTTAATTTGTTCAAGAAATTATTATTCGTAAACTGTTGAAAGAAAATCTATCACTTTATATAAAATTTTAAATAGTTTGATGTTTTAGAGTTAATTAAATACAGTGCAGTATGATTATTTAAATAGTTTCGCCTATGAAAAAGTAGTTAAACCATGTCTGCTTGTTACATGCTTATGTATTCAATATTCAAACCACTTATGCATAATTATTTAAGAACTGAGCAAAGTTTTTGAATTTAAATGTTTCATGCTTAGTATCTAGAATTTAATAAAATGATTCACGGCATTAATAAAATTTTCATGCAAGGCAGACATATTAACGTTACAATAAAGGAATTAGCCATCTAAATTATTCCTTTCAGAAGCCCATTAAGTTAAGATAGTTTTGCTCTAAATTATCTTGGTTAAAATTCATATATCTGATTTTTTTGTTCGTTATTTATGTGTTAGATGCTCTCATATTATACGAGAAAATCTTTAAGCCTTTTTGATGTAACTTTAATTAGATTTGAAAAATGTTTTAAATCAATTTCTGAGAATATATTTAAATGTTTGTATTAGAAAATCTGTAAATTCACCTAAAACCTAAGATTAAACTACTGCAATAATTGTGCATTAAATTTTAAATAGATCTAACCAAGTATTTTTGCAAAACTTTCCAATATAAGAAGCATTTCCAAAATTAAATAAAACTTGAATGCATTTTAAAAAGCTATTCATTTTGAAGCAACAATTCCTTTCTGTGAGATATAATGAATGTGAATAATAATTCCTTACTTTGAAATAAGCTACTTAATTCACAGACAAAGCCTAAATAACTGATAAATTATTTTACTGGTGCAAATTGATCTAAGAATAATTAAAAACCCAATGGAATGCTTTTGAAAACTCAATCTTTAAATTTTTGCATTTAAATTTTGAGCGTTTTGACTGTCTCACTAAGAATATCTATCAATTGGCATTAGGGAGAATTATCAGCCTCATTCAAGCCATCAAGAGGATATATAGATTGCTTAAATCATTTTGTAATTTGTAAACTTGCCTTTCCAATATCAATAGTTCAAGTGAAATAATGATTGCATGACTCTTGTCATTTTAATCAAACTTGGAATAAGCTGACTGAGTTTGGTGAAACCAGACCTTTAATGATGATTTATGTTTGCAGATTATTGCAAATGATCAAATTTATTGGTATTATTACAATAAACTATATTGTTAATGTTATCTGACCATGATTTTGTAAGTTTCACATCAAAGGGAAACTAATTTTATCAGTGAAACCATTAAAGTTAACATAGGAATAATTTATTTTCACGCTTTAGAGTTTTAATCTTACATTCTGTTTCAAATCTGTGTTATTAAATCTGATTATGGTGCATGAAAAATACATTAATATTTTAATAAGTAAAATTTATCAATTTTAAGAAAATAAATTAATTTGTTATTGAATAAATACAAATTAATGTGAACTTAATTTTATAAATTATAATTGAAAAATCTGAAATGAATTTTTAGTTCAATTAAATATTTGCTTATAATGTTCTCAATTTAATTTTTAAACCGTGAATGTTCCATATTTTTAACAAATTTGAAAAAAGAACTGATTTTTTTTTTAAATATTACACTATCTGAAATTGCTGATGCCAGATAAAAATTAAATTCTACATAGAACTATGTTTTCTAATATCATCCTCTCGAAATTTTACCAAAACTGCTAATGGTAACTAGAAAAATTTTTGTCGAAAAAACTCGCCTGCAATATTAAAGATAAATAATTTACAATTAAACACACACACACAGATAT
>JAPDSC010064741.1:72156-163558 GCA_026290005.1 Latrodectus geometricus
TGTGTGTGTGTGTGTGTGTGTGTGTGTGTGTGTGTGTGTGTGTGTGTTATAAGAACTGATTTCTTACTCAAACATTTAAGTTTTAAATAAATCATAAAATCTACATCTAAAAAACAATAACTTAAAAATTAATTTTTTAAATAATTTCCTCATAAAAGCAATAGGTGTGACCCGAGAAAATCCATATGAAAGTGACTTTTATATAATTTCTTGCCGACTTATTTATTATTCAATAATTATTATAATATTTTTTGTTAATTTATTATAATTGTATAATTAAAAGAAAACAATGTAAACATTTTATTTTTGCAATTAATTATTGCATTAGTTTAAACTTTCATATGATCTTTTTTCGGAATTATTTAACACTTTCTTAAAATCGCATTTTCATGAAAATTTTTTAAAAAAATTTTATTCATTTTAAAATAACAATCAATTGTTTTATTTGGATCCAAATAAAAATCTTAAATTTTTAAAAAGAGAATTTGTTGACTAAATAATTATTTATAATTAAATAAAAGTATTGGTACAATTAAATTTTTTCATTTTATTTTCCAAACATCTGAAGAGAGAGAAAGTTATTAGAAACATTTTTTAATAATCACAAAATGTACAAAATATTTATTGTGGTATTTACATATATTTTATGAATTAAATTTTATCTAATTCTTTTGATTAAACATTTAATTAGATTTTTTAAATATCCAAATTTAAACCGATGATGAAAAGATTTGCATATTTTTGCAGAATTCATATGTATCTAAATTCAGTATGAGAAAAAGAAAGCAAATATTTTTCTTAAAAGTATGATACATAAATCATTTATCTGACATGATATTTTGTGTGGATTTTATGAAATAACTGCGAAATATTATACGTTATTTATTGGTGACATGCAAATTTTGTAATAAAAAATCATAGTTTTTTTTTTCTAAATTTAAAAATTTGCTTAACGGTATGTTGTACATTGTTCTTAGAACAGAATATACTTCATAACATTGACTGATGTACACAAACAATATTTAATAATAAAACAATATTTAAAATTAACACGAATAAATTAAATTTTATTAGAAGTTTTGGTAAAATGTATGTTAATTCTTATAAACAATATATTTTTCTTATATTGGTTTTAGTTTATTTCCATTATTTTATTTATTTCTACATTATATTATACGTTGGATAAAAAAAGTACTAATCATTTTCTTTAAGTATTTTTTTTAAATAATTCCCAAATTAATGCAGAAGGAATTTCCTAGAAGTTGTGCATAAATATTCCATCAGTAAAAAATTGGAGAAATTCCTCAGTCAACGTCAAAAATCTAATGTAAAAAAAAACATTTTGTTCTATAGACATTTTACATTATATAATGCCTTAACAATCACATTTTTATGATAAAAATAAAGTGAACTTTACTTTAAAATGTAAGATTATCATAAAAAAAATAAACTAAAAGTATCCGTATTTTTTTGGCGTTAATTACAAAAGATTTAAAACTATTTTGAAAGAAATGAACAGAGAGAAAACTAAGCGAAATAAAAATCAAACAAGTGCGATTAATAAATTTATTTTCACTATATCGTTAATCCTTATGACTGGACCTGTCTGCTGAAGAAAGGAGGTTATCGTGCGATCAGGCAATATACTATTCTTTAGATTTCAGAATTTAAAATATTTATAAAAACATCGAAAACTTTAACTTTGAAAAAAAAAGGATTATTGTAAAATAAGATGCGATTGTTTTCTTTGCTGAAAATAGCTTTATCTAATCATTTGAGATAATTCAAATACTTTCTTTAGAATAATAATTTTAACAAGGGCGAATACGAGAGAAGATAACACAGAAAATTTTTATTTTGTTTTAAGTTTCCAATTTAAAATACAAATTAAATTATTTTTGTTAGAAAATAGTTTTTGTCACTCTTAAAAACCGAAGTAATTAATAACAAAACCGATTCTGACAATTTGATTTTCTCCTTATCTAAAAGAAGCTCCCAAATTTCGACTTATCTATGTCTTATCTAAGTGAATAATTTTTCAAGTAACCATAGTTTCTGGTGAAATTATTTGTAAAAATTTGCTTAAAAATTTGGAAATAATGAGGAAATCAAAATTGTAGGCAATTCTCGTTTCTTTTCTTTCATTTGAATTATGTCATTTAAATTACAATTTATGATTACATATGTGCCCCAAGAATATCATGAATGACATTTTGAAATTTCTTTTTACCAAAATAGTATTTTAATACAAATTCATGAAAAAAAGCAATTAGCAATCGTCCAAATAATAAAAATTCCTATTTGATTAATTAAATACCCGATTCTTTTGCTCAGAAAATTAAAAGATTTTAACTCGTCTCATTTTCTTAAAATTTATTATATATTAATGCGAGATAGAACTCTTCAGAAATATAATTCATTTCAATAATTTTTTTTTATAAATATTCTAATATATTTTGTTATTGTGCGAAATATTTTTTTTATCTTCACAATATTTCGAAATAAATTACATAAACGTAAATTTACAACAGGTATAACTTAGGTGCTCATAGAAACAAAATATTACAGTGCTGGCCACCCAAACGAAACACCAAGAAAGACACGAGATATCACAACAAAATTTATTTTGTAGATAACATGTTAATCAAGTATCAAATTTATAGACTTCTGTGAAGCATTGTTCCTATCAAAATCAGTAGCCAGAGTAGCCACCATTGTTGGAGATCACTGCATCCACAAGCCTCGGCATTGATTGAAAGAGGCTTTGCATGTGTTCTAGGGGTACAGCAGACCAAGCAGCTTCTACACGTTGCTTAAATTTATCTGGTGTAACAGTTGGGGATATAATCTGGGTCAATCATTGAGAAACCATGGGCCACATATTTTCTATTGGCGTAAGATCCGGAGAGAGAGCCGACCGAAGAAGCAATTCAATCTGGAGATTGACGAAGAGCCCTTGGACAATGCGTGTGTAGCCGCGATTTATCCTGTTGAAATATGGCTGTGGGAAAACCTTGAAAAAAAGGAAGGAAAATTGGCTCCAACGCCTAGGAGATGTAGTACTGGCTCTTTTAAGTACCAACAATGTGTACTAGAGGAGTGCGAAAGTGATCTTTAGTACAGTTCCATACTATAAAAGCCGGTGCAGGACTAAGACTCGAAATCGACAGTCATAGTGTTGCAGTCAGAAGTGTGGTTTTTCAGTAACGACAATTTCATTCTATTCAGCTGTTTACATCCTTCTTTCACAGCACCATTGGTGGCGGTGACGTCTGTGGCTCTGCGTCAAGCATAGACGAAGCAATGGACGTCTTGTGGACACTCATGTAAACGGCGTCGAAAGGTACGTGCGGATACTGGATGAAGTGTTACACACTGAATGTGCTGTGCAATGGTTCGCAATGTGGCTGAGTGATCCGTCACTGTCATGCTCACAATTTGCCTGTCATCAAGTAAATTGGTGCACTGAAGTGGATGCGATCGAACACGTCGGTCCGTCGTACCCTCCTACATCTAGCGATCACATCCGCATTACAGTTGTTTGGTTTCGTCCATGACGACTTCCTATTTCCCTGAAAGGTAATAAACAATCTGATTAGGGTACTATCATTCCTCTGTCGAACTCGTTTACTTCATCGTAAAATGATCGCTGTTTTCTACGAGGCATAATTGATCGTTTTTTTTATTTTTGAAAAAAAAAAAAAGTCCACAAGAAAAAGACAATTGACGAACTTGAAATTGTTGAAATCTCCAAGCCTTTGAAGCAGCGACATAGGATTGCGTAATGTGCGTCTGCGCTGAAATAATAATCGTTTGCATATCTCACTGCAGCTAATGCATGTTGTAAATTTCATGTTATTTGCATGCTTCCTTCAGAATGTTGCATTAACGGTGGCCATAAATAGCGGTGTATTTAAAAATAGAATTTTTTTACGAGCTTCTATCATTTTATGAAATTCGAAACATGAGTTTGCTTTTGTAATATGATAGGTAAACATTAATATTTATTAAACAACTTGGTTTATTCACAGACAAGAGGAATAAAAATTAACATATTTTAAAAAAATATTTTATATTAAACATTGAAAATGTAGCTTGCTGACAAACAATAAACACCAAAATTGTTGGAAATTATTCATTATTTTAAGTTATAAATCTCCTATTTCTGCTATAAATTTTATAAAAAGGAAGAACATGTGGTCTTAGGTAGTACATAGTTCAGACAATAAATTCATTTTTAGAAAACTGAGACGTTAAATGTAAATTAAATCATGAAATATAAAGAAAAACATTTCGAAGACAATGCATGGTAATAAAATTGCCTGATATCCTTCCTCTGTGTGATATCAAAATTGAAAGAAAGGTTGTGAAAGACCACAAGTGTCACCGTCATCACAGTTTAGTCATAAGGCTGAAATTTTTGTAATCGTACAATAACTCTTTTCTTTGAAGTTGATGATAAAATGAACAGCATTTTTATTTATGAAAAATAAATAAATCTCAATAATAAATCTATTTTTTAAAATAAGTTTCGAATCTTCACTATCGACAAAATTTTAAATACTATTCTTATTTCACAGATATTTGTTTCCTGGCTACTAAATCAGCATACAACCTATTCTTTTAAAATATAGTTCTTACGTTCGTGAAGCCTTCAACGCGCATTGTTAATCTGGATACCAACCTTCCGGAGTTTGCAGCTAGGGAGTATCTGATTTCAATCGGAGTTGCAGTTCTATTCCTTCGTAAACATTATGAAAATTATGAGTCGTCGCATTCATGGTAGCTCGTGGCCATCCTTGGCTGAACCTCCTTGATGCCAACCAGGAGATTCAGCAAGATTAGAATTTGTTGGCAAAGTCTATGAATCACAACGGACTCACATTTAACCATCTAGCCACTTTCATCTGACTTTATCCTGCCTCTAGTCTCCCAATAACTTGTTATCATTCGGTCAAATGATGCTGGAGGCCATTTTTACAATTTCACTACCAGATTTCTAATTTTAGACACGCAGTGACAATTGTCACCTTTCTCTGAAACATTCATTTTTATGCGTCTCTCAAATAACGTAATACGGCAGCTGCGCATCTCTCTTTTGCAAAATACCATGTTGTTCAGCGACTTTTACTTACCGACATATTCAAATTTCATTGAGATTGGCTTCTTTTTGGGAGATATATTGCTATTTTTGTGATTTTTTCTTAATGTTTGGTCACCAATGTATAATTACTAGTCTGATTAACATAACTTAAATTGATTTTCTTCATTATTGAAGCTATTGAAGAATGAGGACATCATTAAATTTTTTTCAATTCAAAAATTTTTACTTAACTGATTAAAAGGCAATAAATTAGGTGAATGGAAAAATCTTAATTCTGCAAATTTACTCTAACTGTTTCCTCTCTAATTTATTTGAAAACATTTAATATTTTATGAAAATTTCTACATTGATACTTTCTCAAGAGATAAATATGAAGAATTATTAAATGTAATCTTGAAGGGTTATTTCGTTGAGAAAATTTCAATTTGAATCTTGTGATGAACAAAATTATATTTTGTCTTTAAATAATTTTCTTTGCGAAGGTGAAGATTTTCAACCATTTCCAAAAATAAAAGTAAGTAAATAAATGAAATAAAAAGTGCATCTAAAATTAGCTTCATAATTCAGTAAAAAAACTTAGCTGATCTTATTCCAAAAGTAATAATTTGGTTTTTCAATTTTCATAAAGTGTTTCCAAATTTTTATTCGGTAGAACACCACACTGTTAATTTGAATGTTTTCTTTTTCTTTCTTTTTTTGTTTGTTTTTCTATCTCATACAAATTGTAAAATTGAAATTCCTTTTTCTGAAATTTATACATTTAAAATAATTATTTACACACATTTTTAAATTGTTTTTCAGTTTTTTAAAAATAAATAATCTTTAATGTGTGAAACGTTAGATATAATAGCAGTTTATTTTGAATATTTATTTTATTTATGATTAAAAATGTATATTTAGTACTATTTATAATATTCAATATGTTTAAAAAATACTTGTGATTCACTAAATTTGAACACCATAGATTTTTCCTTAACTAATGAAAACAATTTGTTTATTGGGGAATTTAAAGAAGCATATTTATTATATCCTCGTTAATTTTCAGAACTAACTTATTACTTCTTTAAAAATTAACGAATTATTTTTAGTCATTTAAAAATAATTCGTCAATTAAAAATTGTCTAAAGTAATAATTACTTATTTTAAGGAATTCAATAATTACAAATATTTTTTATCAAATTTTCATTTAATGAATCAATATTTTTTCAATTTGTTCCATGTATGGTTACAATATAAAAAATAAAGCAAAAATTTTCATTTTTTAAAATTATATTTATTTGTGTTGTGTGATTGTTTTTATTATTCTTTTGGGCAATAGTTTGATGATGAAAGTAGCTGTATGAAAAGCTAGGAAAACTATTAAATAAGAACTATCGATAAAGCCAAGAAAAAAGTCTTTCACTTTGCTATTTTGACAAACAAAACTTTTACTCAAATATAATTACTACATGTATTGAATCCTATATAAATAGAATTTATTATAGTAATAGGCAATGATATAGAAAAAACATTAATAAATACTTTTACAGATTTATATATTTTTGTTTACTTATTTAAGATGCATGTAATATTGCAAATTGTTTTCTATTTCAAAATGAAGTCCCATTTTTTATTACTCTCAGATTAATAATTTAACTTTTCTAAAATATATCATAAAATATACTTTATATCATAAAACAGGAAACTTATAATTATTATAATCATCGATATTTTTAAATAACATTTTAGAAATCACAGAATACTAACAGAAGTCCAAAGAATCCGTACATAAACTGAGTTAAATAATAATTATTCACAATTTTATTAAGTATTTTACTTTGCATTATTTGAATGTTATTTTGTAGGGGGAAAAGTGGGAAATAGATAATACTTTTGAATTTGCAAAGATTTATAAAATGAAAAGTTTTATCTTATATTTTATTCTACTTATTGAATCTTTTTATTCTACCTATTGAATATCAGATGACTCAATAGGTAGTATAAAAATTAAACAGTGAAGCTCTATGATTTTGATACTTAAATGTGTTATTTATGATGTTTATTCTTAATTTTTATTACTGCATTTCTTTAATAGTTAGTAGCAACAACAAATAAACAATTATGAGTAAAAATTTGGTAATCTTAAATTAAATTTATACATTTAAGGAAATTTCCTTAATAAATGTTTTTAATAATATATTATAAATATTGAGGTAAATATTTTTTTCGACGTTTATAAAAAGTTTGATAAAATTAAAAAAATTAATGCAATGTATAATTAAATAAAATATGCAAAATATTTTACTTACTTTTTGTTTTTAATAGTTAAAAAAAATAAAAGAAAAAGAAAAAAAAGAGCAAAATTGAGAATAATGGGAAAAAAAATTTCTGAAATTAAGAATAAGGAAAAAAAAAATCATCAATGTTTTTATTTTACGATTGTAGAGTACATTAACTGTTTTTAACTAAAATAATTCTTCAAAATAAATCATTGCGTTAAAGCATTACCCAAGAAAATGTTTCCGATCCGCTTTAAAACATTTTAGTGAATAAACAGAATTTAAATCCGCATTTGGCAAAACTTGGCGTTTAGAATTAAACTACCATCAGAGGGCATAGTTTCTTCTGGTAACCCTATTTTTCAGCCAAAACAGCAGTCAGCGCGGCTTTCGCGAAAATCTTTCAGATGGACCCGAATCACTCTATATGCTTGACCGAGAGGGGGATGTTGTCGTGAAGTATGTGAATGTTTTACTGTGATTCCGGTACAACGTAGACACAGCTTGAGATTCTCAGGATATATTGCTCTTAACGTGATTGTGATAATTGTAATGTTGTTTATGTGAATTTGTGTGGAAAACTGGGCGTTTGTGACTGACATTTAATTCTTGGAAGGAACTGGCGACGAAACTCTTTACTGGCCTTGGCGTTTGTCCTTGAAGCCAAGTTGAATTCCTTGGCATTTTTCCACGTGCAATATACTCGTGGAAATATTAAGGTGAGTCATCGTCACATATATTAAAAAAATTTTAATTAATAAAAAATATCGATATTTTTAGTCCTGCTTCATTTTAGAAAAATAGAAGAAGTTCATGTCTTAGATCGATTTAAACAAATTGTTTTTATGACTATTATATTAAACCACAAAATACACGCTTTTGAATTGATGGTTAGAAATTAAATATGAAAATTATAACAAACTTGTTTAAGTAGAAATCTGGTTGAAGTTAAGAATTCTCAAAAACAAAAAATCGCCAACTTCGCCAAATTAGGGAAAAAAACATTGAAAATGATTCATTCATTAAATTTGCACTTTAATCTGTTAAATATTTGTAATTTTAAAGGTACTTTTTTCATAAAAGATTGTAAATACTCAGATATCCATTAAAATGTGACGATCGCTTAGATAGTTCACCAATGTTTACTTTTATTGACGTTAAGCCTAATGCTGATTTGTAAACAAAGTACTATTTACCTGTCTATAGATCCAAAATATAGGTACTCACGTCTTAAATTTCTTCATTCATTAATGTGAAACATTAAAAATTTTTAAATTAATTTTTCTGCTTAATAATTGTGCTTGATTGATGTTTTCATTGTTATTAATTAAATCTGTAATTTTTTCAAGTAAATTTTATTTTTCTTTGAAATTTCTAATCGACTAATTACTTTATTTTTTTTTATATTATAATTAAATTATAACGTCATGCTGTTAAGTAGAAGAATATTTGTCTATATTTTAATTTGTTATCAAATGAAAGTCATTAATGGAAATTTTTATGTAAATAAATAGAAATTTCTTAATAATTCTTATCTTATAATCTATATTAATCATGAATAAGTTTTAAATTGTTTCCGTAAGTTTTCCTAATATTTCATTACTATTTTTAATTTTATTCGTATCTAAAAATTAAGTACTCCAAAGTCAGTACAAATTACATTTATGTAGTATAATTTTTTCTTAGCATATCAGCATGCATAATTAGAATTGACTATAGGTGAGTTTTTGTTTTATTTTTGTACCTATATAATAATTAGTTAAAGTTATTAACATTGCGCAATCGTTATCTGAATATAGCTTAAAATTCACAAAAGTTAATTAGTTAATTTAAAAGATAAAATATTATTTTTTAACATTTTTAAATTTCTTGCTGTTTTTCATATTAATCAATTGATATGGATATCTTAAAATTTTAAACATATTTATATTATTGTGTTAAAATTAAATAATATTTATAGTTTGTGAAATAATTTGTGTAATATAAAGATTGTTTCTGTGGAACCACTTGTAATAACTTTGCAGTATAGAGTTCCAATACATTTGCATTAAAATTTAATTTTTAAATTTTAACAGTTAGGACAAAGTTAACTTTTCTCCTCTATGCATGCCAAACATTTGATTAGAGGAAACATGCATGTTATTTTAAAGCATTGTGTTACTTATTTTTACTGGAGCTAATATGGAATTTGAAAAAGCAAGAATGTTAACCATTCAATTTCAGTCATTCAATCTATTTTAAGACAAAGTTCTAATTTGAATCAGCCCTTATGCACAAAAGGGGATTGATACAGTAACGAAGAAATCAAATATTTTACTATTAAACAATTTTACTAACTAAATTATCTGTGAATTGTTTTTATAAATCTTGATAAATTTCTCATTAGTAAATGCTATTCATTATATTAAACAAAATTTTGAAGATAGTTTTTAACTCTATGTTTGAGTTACTTGCGATTTTATTTTTTATATATTGCTATATAATTTTTTAATACATTTGAATTGCCTGATAACTTAAAATAATACATTAATTTTTTTAAAAATAATATTAGTGTCATGTTTCTTTTTATTCCTTTTTTTATATTTTATTTCCTTAATCATAAAATTTTTGTGGGGTAGAATTAGCTACATTGAGTTACTAATAGATTACCAAACTATTTTTATTTCCTGTTTTGTATGTGTACTTAACTTTAATTAAAAAAGCTGGATATTGATTTTGCATTTTTAGTTGTACCCAAAATAAAATGTACTTGATAATTGGATGCACTGATAATTTCACAAGACTACGTTAATTCAGAATCGTAATTTCTAAATCATACTTTAAACTGATAGTCTATTTTTTTGTTACCATGAAAATGATTAATGTACTTATTTCTTCTCAAAGAATTAATATTTGAAACTGCTCTAAAAACTGCTTTTAACTGTTAGATTCTTGTTTTGATATAGTTAATTGTAAATATTTTAGGTACTTTATTTAGAAATCTTCTGCAACATAATTGTTTCACAAATCTTAGTTATAGATATTGTTTTATACAAATAATCATATTAAATAACATTTTGGTATTATATAATGGAAATATGTTTTGTTAAAGACAAATATTTCAAGTGTCATTTTAAGAGTTTCTTTAAATTCTATGTAATTCATTTCATGATTTCTGTTAAATCTATTTCGTGTGTTTCTTTAGTTATATTATTGTCTTAAAACTTAAAGTTTGTGTTTTGTATTTTACACAAAATTTAAATATACCAAATTTAGAAAGATTTAGTTTGTCTAAAGTTCATTGGATGAATTTCTCAGTGTTTTACATATAGAATTAAAAATAAAACAACCTAAATTTATTCATTTTAGTTGGTGAAAGTTTTTCAAAATTATTTGGAGAAGGAAGACTCATTTATTACTAATGTGACAAAACATTAAATATTCTTTTTAGAACTCAGAGTTAAAATTTAAAATATTAGCTAAAATGATTAAAAAATTAATATCCAAAAATTATTTTAGAGCTTTTATTTTTATTTCTTGGTAAAATTTTTAAATTATGAAGTTGGCTAATATTAAGTAACAATTATAGGTAATAGCGTTAGAAGTAAATGATGTTATGGAAATCGGAAATTGCTTATAGGCAAAGAAGTTATTTTGAAATTATGCAAAAAATTTTTTTACTGGTACTGTTCGTATTAGCCATAATCATAAGCAAATTGGTAGTTGAATAACACATCATAAAATTGTGATTAATTTTTTAGACTTGAATGAGAAACTATTGGAAATAATAATTGAAAATTTTTTAATATATATTAGTCAAGAGTAATGTAAAAATGCTAATTATAGGTATGAAAGGATTAACTAGTGAGGAAGAAAAATAAGTGAAATTGTTATAGTTATCCTTCATTACATCATATAAATAAACCACAGTACAACATATTATTCGAAAGTTTAATAGTATATATTTAATATACAAGTTGTTGTATCATAAAATTATTAATATACAAAATTTTCATATCCTATGATCTTCCAAATGTGTAACTTAAAGTGTCAAAATTGTATGTATTGTATGTATATTAGGGTACCTTTTTCAGTGGAACTGAACACATAACAATAATTAGCAATTTATATAGGTACCTCTCTACTGAAACATCAATTTGTGGATACATTTTTTGGAATGGTAGTCATAGTTCACATTGGTATATCTTAATTTCTGAGTATGTATGATAGAAATTACATGTAATTTTTATCTTAATGTGTATGCATACACATTTATATCACAACAGTATATTTTGACTAGTAGGTTGATTTGTAATCTTTGGATCGAAGAATAGACTGTTATAATTTGCAATATAAAACCTGCTGAGAATCGAGCGTCATTTCTAGTATTCACCTTAAACAAGCAATATATATTTTTAGTGTACCCCAAGTTTAGTGTTACAGTGTAGAAAATTTGAAATTTACCCTTAAACAAGAGGTTTATTATGTTTTTAATAATATTATGTGTGTGCGTGCGTGTGTGCCAGCAAATTCAATATGTAATCAGAACCAGGAAATGAAACTTTTATTTTCTGACATAATTAAATGATGTTGAAATGTTTCCACCATATTCCGTTGAGTATTCCCCCCCCCCAAAAAAAAATATCGGCAATTGTTTCAAAGTTTTTTTTGTTCTCCAAGAGGGATTAAAAATATTGTTAGTTTATGTCTTTGTTGAGACAAATTGGTGAAAACATTATTATTTCTCTTATTTCAAATTTTTAATCACATTTGAAAATTACATCCACTTAAAATTTTAAAGTATAAAATGTGAGTTTAAATATAATAATATAATTAATCCATGAATGTCATTATTGAACTACAACGCTTGTCGTTAATTTGCATTATTTAGTGATATTTTTTGCTCAAATGATCGACACAAATACCTGAATATTAGTAAAAGCAAAAGGGGAAAAAAATCGGTGATTCTGAAATGATTATTGATATTAATTTATTTATCAAACGCAAAGAGCAATAATGGCTGAATTCTTCCGCAACATTGTATGTTTGGAATTTGGCACTAAATCAACAGTATATTTTGAAGTATTTGATGCCAAATCAGCAAATGCTTCCTGTTTAAGTTTTCAATACCAGTAATCTTAGTCGCGATAAAAAAAAAAAATAAGTATTATTCATTCTAATTCCTGAAAAATATTACATTATTAAAATGGAGAAGGTCTATATCATTTCAAAATTACAAATATAATTTCATCAATCTCGTTACTGGTGTAAACTACAAAAAAAAAAAAAAAAAAAAAAAAATTCGAACGACTTTGAGGCAATGCCAATGTGAGGGAAAAAAATGGGATAACGGCTGTCAGAACGAGAGTAGTACCTCGCCGGGTTTGTGTGGAAACGAGTAAAGCATCCACTTAAACATAGGTTCAATGATATTCTCATATTTTGGAATAATCGAACTATCCATCAAGTATAAAAATCTTTTCTTAAAAGAAATTTAATCTATTTATTCAGCCTTACATTTTTTTTAATTTAAAATTAACATTAAGTTTATGAAAAATTCCAACAATTTAAATCCATTTTGAGAAATATAAAGTATTAAATGTATATGTGAAGTTAAATTAAAATTGTAATTTCCTCTGTATATGAATGTCGTATCTTGGAGAGTTACATCACGTAATATCAAGAGTTACCTATTGTGAAAATCTAATGTAAAAAATCCGATACTTTTTAAATCCCACATATAGTAATCTAAATTAATTTTAATTGGGTGACTGACTCATTTTTTTGGATTTAATTATCTATTTTGATTTATGTTTTCAAATAATATGCTGTTAAACCAAATGTCATTACTCTAAGTAAGTGCATATAAAGATATTCTGCTCATACAAGTAAAAAACTTGGTATTTTGGAAAAACTTTCATTCTACTATTGTGTAATAAGTTAATAAGAAAAACTTGAATGTTTTTTTTAATGAGTGTTCTCGCAGCGTTCTTTAAAAGAATCAAGAAAATATTTATAGTTATGTTGAGAATATGTTAAAGTTGAGTGTAATATTGATGTACTATATAACAGTTTAAAAGTTTTAGATAAAGAATTTATTTAATCTTTTCTAATCATATCGAAAATATATATATTCAGCGTCTCGTTTAAAAATTCAATCTTATATATATATATATATATATATATATATATATATATATACATATTAATGGCAAGTTACAAATATTACAATGTTAAACAATTAAAATACAAAATTTATACAAAATATATAAGTTTAGCAAAACTTATAAGCCATATTTTTACTTCATTATTATCCATTTTTAATTTCATTGATTCATCTGCATGTACTGGTCATGTATTATATTTTTTGGCTTTTGTATTTTATATATATATATATATATATATGAATATATAAATGAATGAATTAAATACCTTTTGTTAAAAAAGATAAATTTTTTATTTTTAATTAATGTTTCATTTGAGTTATAAACGTGGACACTTGTTTTTACAAACCTCTAACATAGACACTGACGATTTTATGAACTAGTTACTGGTGCTTAACATGATCCCCCATAGACGCAATGGAAATTTTGGTCCCTAATGCGAGCTAAGTCTCTTTTACGATCTCCTTATCATGCATTTATTATTTTCATTTACTTTTTGATTGTTTGTGTTTTTAATATTTTTTTCTTTTATGGTTCAGAAATTTGGGTCATTTTTTTTCATTGGAGAATCGTAAATTCTTCGAAATCTCAATCTTTCTAAAGCAATTCGAGGATAATTTCTGCCGCCTAATCTAACACTCGTCTTACGATCTATGTATCAGGATATAATGAATAATTTCAAATATAAATATCGTAATTTTGCAAGGAGTGAACATGGTTGTTTCAAGCGCAAGGGACTTGTCAATTTGCTGGAAATTGAAGTTACAGAAGAACGATATCAAAGTTATTTTGACTTTCGTGCTTTATTAGTACCGTAATCGAAGAAACCAAGGAAATTTATTTGACGACTTGAGTGAAGATGAATTACTAATAAACTTTGGCAACGAAGCTTATACGAACTACTACCCGAAATTAGGTATTAGAAATTTTTAAATGTAGGCTCAGATGTAATTTGTTATAAAAATTTTTGGATGATTAACTGATTGAGAACATAATGAATGAGAAGGAAAATAACTTTTAGATATCAAATAAATAAAAAATGTAGTGCAATGACCGTCTGCATAACAAACAGATGAGTGGCTAACAAGATCGAGGTACTTTTCGAGAAAAATGGTTAAATAGAGTTTGCTACATTGACAATGGGGAAATGTGTTTTTAAAACTGTAGTTTCGGATCAAAAGTAATCA
This sequence comes from Latrodectus geometricus, assembly GCA_026290005.1. Taxonomy (NCBI): domain Eukaryota; kingdom Metazoa; phylum Arthropoda; class Arachnida; order Araneae; family Theridiidae; genus Latrodectus; species Latrodectus geometricus. The sequence goes on from JAPDSC010064741.1 coordinate 86,849, forward strand.
CTTTGATTTTTTATTAATAAAATGAAAGAATCATTTTTAAAAATGTATTTTATTTTACACGTGTGCCGTACATTTAACTGTTTTTGATAGTACTTTATAGAGAAAGCAAATTGGTAAAAGAGCTTTTAAGATCTAACAGTAATTTTTATTTTTTACGATCTATTTTACCATTCCCTACGGGTTTATAAATACAAAAGTCTATTGTATTTCTAAAAGGAGAAAAATAATAATAATTTTTTCATCTCAAAGTAGGCAAAAAGATAGATGAATTTTGTACATTCCATCCCTTTTTTAACAGTTTATTAAATAAAGAAAGAAATTTGCAAGTACAACAGAGTCATAGCGCAAAGTTCATATTTTCAGCAACAGCAGGCAATCTAGCGACGAGATTGACTTCGGAGTTCACAAGACTGCTGAGCTGGCTGTGGAATTGTTAGCATTCTGATTTTCAGTTTAACAAATCGTGGGTTCGACTCCCACTTCTGGTTTGGATAATTGTAGTAGTTTGAAACCGACTTTAAAGAGTAAGTTTGGGTCTAACTAGCCCTTGTGTGCAAAAAATGACTGTTGAGCGATAAATCTCAAGAAGATCGTGGATAACATTTTCACACTTTTATCACGAAGCTGCCCCACGTAAAGATTTCAGATAATCTCCAATCACGTATTCATGGTACTGTATCCATTCACTCCTTAACTCCTAATTTATGATGGTAAGCATGAGATCTCATCATACGCGCATTGTCTTATTTCCAAACAGGAGCATAACTGTTAAAATCTCATTCTCGAATCAGTTAATAACATGCTTGTATAGAGATATCAAACTGTACAAGCACTATTTTGAAAAATTTACATGGTATGAAAAATCTGCTAGCATCAATCCTATCTTCTAACCTATGTAAAAGGGAGGGTACGTATCTTCGTCATGCAACTTATGGGCAACAGCTCTGACGCTTATGAAAGGACTATATTTAGTTTCATCCAAGACATTTTTTGATTGCCCAATTCTCACCAAGTGATGTCTGCTCGCATTAAGGATCCGATTTGAAATAGCTGTCTGCGTGCATTCTCTTTAAAATGGTCATTCGGTATTGGAAAATCGCTTCTTGTATTGTCATTGCGCACAGCTCTCTGATTTCCTTTCGTATCTCCGTATATCAGATAAAATATTTGAAAGCATTCGTGAAAATGCTGTTTGAAATCGTGTGTAACAATTTAAACGAAATAACGTGAATAACAAAATTTAAAAAAATAACGTGAATAACAATTTCTTGTATTGTTTCTATTGCAATTGCTCTACATTGTATTCTACTTTTTTCACACTGCATTTCCGGAAACTTTACTTCAAATCTTATCATACATTCTCTGTAACACCTTTTAAGTGCGGACGATGTATTAATTTTTTTTATCACCTTTTATGTAATTTTTCTGTGTTTATTTGTAATTGAATATTTTTTACCAGTTGAATATTTTACAATTTTTTGAACGGGCTGAAATTTTTAAGTTGCGAAACAAATTTTGAGAACAGGGTCTTAGTAAACTTTGCGATCGGATGGTGTAAAAAAATGCATTAGTTTATTTTATATTGTTTCTAATGACTGTTTAGGCATTAAATGTGGATTTTTATGGCTGCGTGGAAAAAACTTTTTCATTTGTGGAGAAACTTTTAGAATCGCCTAATTTTTTTCTTTTTAGCTAAAAAATATTGCATTTTTGGTATTTATTGAGTTAAAAGTCAATAGGAATGAAAATCTTTTATTATATTATCGGTGACAAAGTATTTTGTGACATAATATTAATGACAAAATGATTTCATTATTTAAATCTTTAACTTTATAACAAAAGAAAGTGATTTATTTGTCATGCATTGTATTATAATGTTTTTTTAAGGATATTACTGTGATAAATTACACTGTTTACTTTTACTAGATAATATAAACAAGAAGCTTACTCAACGCGGAAAATTGCTTTGGGAAATATCCTAACACATCTTTATTAATGTTCATCTAAATCTTGCTGTGCATTAAACTGTTTTGGAAAAATATCGAAACTTGTTTCATAAAATTGACCCTGACAATTTGCAAAGCGGGAAGAAGTCAAAATGTGACGCCTTTTATTCGAGAAAGGAAACTTGTTTACGTCTTGTGTAGTCTTTTCGTAATTAGGCATCAAGTAATATGAGCCATGCTCTGCGCCCTAGCACTTCCTGACTTTATAAATCAATCTCTCTTGCTTGCTTACGAAAGAAAATAAGGAGGTTATCTGACTGTATGCATGTGTGGATGAATTTTATGATTTATATTTTCCTGCGGATTTATAAAGAAGCTACTAATCTTTCCTTACTTAAATTATGAGTTTTTCAAAAGCTGATTTGTTTATTTTAAATTAAGAATTTCCTTAAAATTTTTAGTAAGTTTAGCGCAAGTGTTGCAACAAAAATTTACATTTCTTAAAAAAAAAAAAAAAAAAAAAAAATATATATATTAAATTCTTTTTTCCGTACATTAAACACTATTTTTTATATCTGTGATCAAAAATCAAGTTTATCAATTACATATGATAACATTTCGCTAAAATTTGATCCATGTGAACAAAATATTCCCAAAATTTCTAATTTCTTATTAATATCATAAGTTAAGCCAAATAAATGTTCATTATTAAACACATTTTAGATTACTTACTTTATATTAATATAATTTTTACTATGGATGGATGCTATTGTGATTTGGATAGTTCTAGGGAAGGTTATTATTTTTTAAGCATACAACATTTCAAGTATTCATTTCAAGGATAAAATCATGAAACAATAAAAATCTAGTGGCTCTATATGCACACGTAGTGTAAAATGGGAAAGTGTTTAGATATTTAATTGTTTTTGTGCTGGAAAATGAATTTATTTATTTCAAAACATTGATGATTTGCTGAAAAGTCAGAAATTAGATTGAAAACGCTCGTAGTTAATTATTTATCAATAATTCTTTTTTATACCTATTTGAAATAATTTTTACATTTCCGAAGTAATAAAGCCATTAGCTAATTTATTTTGAGTCGAAAACAAAGTATCTGTTACATTGCATAATATTTGCTCTTTGTTGTAGAATGTAATACGTATGAAACTCCACCTATACTATTGTGTACAAAATGACATTCGTAAATGGAACTGTTTGCTTTATCAAAATTGAATTTAGCTACATGGTGAATGTTTTGTGCTAAATTAAACTTTAAGATTTCATTGGAAGTCTTTTTGTTTCATAAAGATATCAATGATCTTTGCATCATGTGATTTAGATTATATATTATCAAGATTTTATGGATAACATGATTAGAATCGTATGTTTTATTTTAAAATTTAAATTATATACAATTATCATTAGCAGTACTTTTGTATTGCAATTTTAAATACATTAAAGTTTATTGAATAATTGGTTTATTATACATTATACAAACTACAATATAAATATTGGCTACTACTTGAAATTATTAAATTAGTCTTTATTTAAAATGATTAAACTTTTTTTTTATAATCTTCATTAAAAGCCTCCTATTTCATCAAAAAATGTTATATTCAATCATTTAGAATTCACAAAGTAATGTTAACAAAAATACAGGACTGGAAACTCACTTCCTCGTCACTATGGTTTGAACATAATGGTAAGGTCACACATATGGTTTGAATATATTGGTAAGAGAAATATGCAAATACAGTGTTTTCATCGACTTCATAAAAGAAAAACGTAATAATCATGCTGAACCAATCTTTAAAACAAGTTGTTTGGTTCAACATATTTTCATGTTTCTAAAGTTAAGTTGATTTTACAATCGCGTTTATCATAGCCTTTGCATATCTCGTATTATTTCATCAATTCTATTATCTTACTATATATAAATAAACATCTTGATGAGAACTGTTAAATTGGGGGAGGAGAAGTTAATAACTGCCCTTGCATCCCAGTATAATATTTCGTACATATGCGACATCGTTTAGTAAATATGCCATACAATATGAATAACTGACTTGATTTATATAATCTTTACGTTTAATATTGTTCATGATCAGGGCTGTATAGCTAAATTTGTCTCTTGTGCCTATAAATGAAATCTACTGTAAAATTTCTGTAATCAACAAAAAAATAAAATTTCCATGCAAAATTATGTAAATAGTGGAATTGCAATGTGTGTGAAAAAAAAAATATTTATATTATAAACTATATTTAATTAATGTTTTTCCTGTGTATTTTCGAATATTGTCGTATTTTTTTTAAAAAAAAAATGTGAGAAAATTCTTGCAGTGAATGACGTATTCCAAAAGATCCAACCTTTTAAAATTTTCATGTCAATTTGCTGTACAAATAATTTATTTTTCTGAGTAAAAATTTTAGTTAAATTTCATTACTAAAAAAAATAATTTTTTAATGTTCTTTGACATCAATTTATTTAACTTATCAAGATTAAGACTAATTATGAAATTTTAAAATCATGTCTATAATGCCTGTAAATGATTAAATAAATCGTTTTGTAACAGTATTCAAGTATTATGTATAATTTTTGAAAAACTTAAATTGCTGTTTTTTTTGCTTTGATCTGTAACGGCATGTGCAATAACTTCCATGGCAGCAGTTTCATATGCCTTTATTTTAGCTTTCGTGATTTCGATACTATTTATTTACTCTGAGTCACACAGGTTTCTAGTTGCATGTCGTTATCTGGCGACAATATGTCCGTTTTTTTTACCAATCGATTATATGCCATCTCATTACCATGCGTCTCACACCATTTCAAAGTCACTGTTTCATAGATTGTATCGGAGGGAATAATTTTGAGTACTGTCTGTTGTAAACTAGATTGCATTTCTATGTCGCATTCGAAACACTTTAATTTGTATGTAAATAAATATTATTTTACGGGAGTTTTCTTCTTGATTTTTTTAAGTTATTGCCAAATGGAATAGAAATTTATTTGGTTTGGGAAATACATTTGTCACTAACATTAATTTTTTTTATTTACGGAATAGTGCCAAATTGGATGATACCATATCAGGAAATTTCAGTATTGCTAATTATTGCTCTGTTAAAGGCACGTGTTTATGATGTTTATAAAAACATTTATAGCATTCATTTATTTTGATTATCTGTAAATGAATTGAATGAAGTTGTATATATTCTGAAATTTTATATTTATACTTTTTTATAAATGCAATGATGCTGAAATAAAGTTAATTTATGAGCTGAATGGTGCAATATTCTTTTGAAAGTACATTGTATGTTTAAAAGAAAACTTTGTCTAATTTTTGTCTAAATGACATCTTATAGTTGGTCTTTCATACTCACATTTTAAGTAAAACTATGCATCTAGTGTCATTTATAAATGTCTATTTTTAGCAGGCAAAAATTTTGACTAAAAGTAATGATTATTTTCCTACTCATTGTCAAGAATTGTTTACTTGGTGCCACCGAAATAGATTATCTTTTTTAAAACAAATTTATATTTTTGAAGTGATTATTATTGAAATTTTAACTTTAAAATAGAAAAAAAAAAAAGAAAAAAAAATCTCAATTCAATGATTTACTGAAAATTGACTGCTTAATAATTGAAGATAATTTAAATACTAGGAAAATAAGGATGATTTCCCATTATTTAAATATACCGTTAATCTACTGAACTGATAGCATATTGGATAACTTTTATGAATTTTTCCTTAATTACAGTGATTTTACAGTTTTACATTCTTATTGCATTTCCCTTAATTTTCCTCTTAGATAATTCAATATTATTGCATGATATATTTTCGACCTAAATAATCATCTTTCTTTCTTTTAATATTATATAACGGACAGTCTTTTTGAATCTCACTTTGTAAATTGGCTTCCAAAAAGAGTTTTTCATAGTGGGTTTTGTTCGCATGTCGCTAGGGAGGAAATCCAGAAAACTCTCTTGCTCTATCTAACCCAACAGACGTGCAGGCAAACGTGCGATATCCATCTCCGATTTATAGTTTTGAGTTTGGGGCCTTATGCTCGGAAGATCAGATTGATTTATATTCGGAATCCAACTAATTGTTTCACTGCATTCTCTAAATTTTTATTGCATAAGGTTGCTCCGGTGCAGATGTGAAGAACAGAACATTTTTATATCCAAAACTTTAAAAATAGTTTGATTATAAATTCGACATGTTTATTCATTTTATTCGCCAACACTTTAAAAATAATTTTTTTTTAAATTTAAAATTTCTATTTGTACACTTATAAAATTTCAAAATATAAGTCAGACTGTAATTGTTTCAAAATGAGTTAAGTTAGTTATTATGTATATCAATAATGAAAATGCTAATTCGACTGTATTTCTGCTTGTGGTTATTAATAAGTATGAAATTAATTCAAGTTGTGTGAATCTGAGCTTCATTGAGTTTTTTTGGTCATTCTCCTGTATTAACGAAATTATTTTATTTATTTTTACTCTCAGACATGATGACACTGAAAGAAAATTTTTGTTCAGATATATATTCCTCATTTATTTAGTTCTTCATTGCCCTTTTTAATGAAAGAGTTAATTGTTGGATCATCATTTTCAATGTGGCGCCAAGGTGGGGCTTTGGTTTTTCAATAATACGGCTTGCAACTGCCTAATTATAGTCTTTGGCCTTGCTGTTAATGAATCGTGCGTAATTAAGCGACCGTAAGTTGTACCCTATGCATAGTACTTCGTTCGTGACCGGTCGTTTCTCATTGAGCACCTAAATTTATGATGAAAACGTTGATTAACCCCCTGATAGCGACAGAATTTTTAACGCTAGTTCATGAGGTTGACTTGGGCTCGTTTCGAAATTTTATGCCCCACTGAACTGAGTGGTTTTGGAATCTTTGCCATTAATTTTGCTTGGGTCGCCGTTTTATTGCTCGTATTTTTCTAAATGGCACGATCCATTATCGATTATTTAGTGTATTATTCACAGTACCATTTGGGGGGGGGGGTTTAGGTCGTTATTGTGAAAACGCTATGAAGTTCTGAGTATGTGTTTCATTTGAATATAAAATTCGTTTTAACTGCTTAGAATGTTTTAAAATATTTTATTGATTACTTTTACTGTCGTACATATATTAGCAATTCATATATTTATGGAATTTAAAAATAGTAACTTTTATATAGTGATACTTAACACCAAAATGGTGATAACTTATCAAGTTTCATTTTGATCAGTCCTAAAGTAAAATGTAACTTTCGTAAAGGCTCATTATTCCATTATCTTGACTGAACATTGAATTTGTTCCTGACTTTTTTATGGCCCACCTGACTGGGGCTCAAATGACGGTCAAGAGAGTAGGGACCCTGATCTCCTCATCCACGCCACACCAGTAGTAGGACTTCGGAAGACTTACACGGAAAAGCCAAATGTGCGTTATTCATTTCAAGTTCAACAATGATAGGGATCAAACTCGTGACCTTAAGCTCCGAAAAACGCTCTTATTATTACGTTACAGGGAGGCCAATGCTTCGTATCATTTCTCAAAGCCACAGGCATCGGTCCCACCTAAGATGCAATGAAATATTGATATGGAGAACGGAATGGACTGATGAAACTCATGCTTCTGCTTGCTATGCTATGATGGTTGTATTCGAATTCAGGAGACGGGACACCGTAGTGAGAGACAGCTGAATTGTGGTACTATACATCGCCTCACTATAGTCTCCCAATTTGTATGATGATTTGGGGATGGTATTGAATATTATTGAATATATATATGCATGCCACAATTTTCCGACATGCATTGCCGGTACACTGAAAAACCAGCCTTATATGTCTTTGAGATGTTTGATTTCTTTTTCAAAGTGAAATTTATTAAAAATAAGTGCGGACTTGCTGTTGAACTTTTGGATAACTGTATATGAGAATGACAGCAACTATTTGCTCTCTCAATACTAAAACACTTGCTTGCAAAAAGAAATTCAAGACTTCTTATTAAAGTTAATAAATCTGCTACAAAAATATTACATTAATTATATTTATTGCTAATTAAATTTCAATGTCTTTTTATGTAAATTCAAATTTAATATTTTTTTATATACAGCTTGATTAGAAGTGTACTTTTCCATTTCACCGGCGCAGGTGATAATATCGCGAAATAGGTATCGAAACTAAATATCGTCAGTTACGTCATTATTTTTAACCTTTTACGAACATTTTAAATTTAATGAAGTCTTCCATAAATTTTTTCAAATAATAGTTACTATTTTTTGTGCAGTTTTTCGTGAGTTGTTACAAAGGGTCAACACGGCAAGATATGCGCCGACGAAATAGAATAGTACCATTAAAAATTAACTAAGACGTATATAAAATATCTGTTTATAAACTTCATAAATCGTACATAAACATCATAAAGGCATATTTAAAACATTACTAAGAATGTAAGTTTAATGGCAATAAGCAAATGTAAAGTTTTAAAAAACGTTGGTGGCTTGGGTTTTTTTTTTTTTTTTTTTTTTTTGTAGTAGCTTTATAGGATTTTGAAATTGTACAGATTAAGAATCTTCATTTTCGACAACTATTTTATTCTATCTGTAATGTCATAATTTTATTGCTAATTAGAAATTGCGACATTCTGATCATATTAAAAAGACCTCAACCGTCATTTGGTATAAAAATTATCCTTTAAAGTTTAATTTTAAAGATAATTTTTACATTTTTTTTTATAAAAATTTCATTTACATAATGAAAATGAAAAATACATTTTTAAAGATTAGAAAGTTAAAATAAAATAATTTATATACTTCTAATTTCTTTTTTTAAATTTAGGAATCATTAGTATGTTAAACACTGAGTTAAAAGGCAGTTTTATTTTGCACATTTATTTCATTTATAGTTAAAGTATGTGTATCAGGTGTTTAAATATTGATTTTCAAAATTAATATTTTTAGTATACTAAAATGACCTGGTACTTTTTTTTCAACTATTTCATTTGAGCGTGTGAATACCGTGTAGTATTAATTATTCTCTTCTGCAATTTACTGAATAAATAGCTGGGACTACTTTTCTTATTAACTACTATTTTTAGCTGTAAAATTTTAAAATTTGCTACTTTAAAAAAATTCTGTGAGAATCAAGCTTTATTTTTATGGAAATAAATTCGTTATAATTAATGCTGTCAAATTTTACTTCCTTTAAATTGTTTTTAATCTTTTATTGAAGTAATCTGAAAAAATTCAGTGTAAGTTAATGGAAAATATTTGATTATAGTAGGGGCATTTGGAATTGGTTGTTTTTTTATTTAGAAATATGTGAGGAGGAATAAAAAATATCAAAAATTGCTCTTACATTTTTGAAGTTCCAGTGTTGGTACATATTATTAGAGTATGATAATCTGAATATTTAAAAAACATTTCTTGGATTTCTGCCACGAAATGGTATTTTATTCCTCATTTCTTACGTAAAAAATTTTGACTTATATGATTTTACGGACTAGTTGTAATTAATGTTAGGATAAATAAAATTTTTTTTTCTAGAAAAATGAATATTTTTATCGTTATCCTGGCGAAAACCAATTTATTTCGTATTAGTCTCAGCGATAATTTCTTTTTCATTATTATTTCTATTAAGATAAAAATTGCTTCAATCTAATATCTTTCTCATCCATTTCATTTTTTTCTTTTTTTAATCCAAATAAGAAGAATATAAAAATTTCTATGTGCTCCTGAAAGTTAAGTTTTGTTAAAGAAGTATTTTGTGTTGATTCATGAAGCTTCCGGATTGAAAACAAACTATCTTTGTATATTTTGTTATCTTATTTCGCGATTTCCTGTTCTGGAGTATTTTTTGTCCAACATTTTCTAGTGTTTGCTTCTATTTTAATTTTGTTCACGAGTAAAATATCCAAAACTATTCTATGGAAATCTTTCTTTGTTCTTGCTCATCCTGTATAATTCATGATTGTTTTATCTTCAAGAAAATCAAGGAGCAAAAGAGATAGAATTTTAATACAGAAAGCTTTTTTGTGAAAGTAGAAGTTGCAGTCATTTTTATTATTTTTAATGAAGTAAAATTAATAAAATTTTATGTAAATAGGATCTATCAAATACTTTAATGTTTCATAATTATTGTACTTTTTAAACTTTGTCATGAATTTGTGTTTAAAATCGTGCTCCTTAAAATATTTTTTAATTATAAATAATTCCGATTATTTAAATTATTCTCAAATTATGTTGGTTAGTATACTCTTATTTAATTTTTTTCGCTTTATTCTTGATATTTGATCAGTTATCGCCCATAAAAATTAACTTAAAATTTTAAGATGAATTAGAAACTTTCAATCACTGTCAGCCATTTACATTTTAGAGTACAGGAATGAAAATGTAAAAAAAAAAAATATATATATATTAAATTCATTGAAAATTGGAATTTTTAAAATTTTGTTAGTACATTATTACTAATTTTTTTGTAACATAACCCAGCTAATTTAAGTTTCGTAATTTTTTAATGTTGAAAAATATTGTTTTATTTATTTAGATATTGATCGAGATAGAAATCTTGAAAGAAATTGTTTCAAGTCATTATTTTTATATGAAAAGTTTGTTGATTTTGGAAACGTATTTTTATATTACATGCCAGTATTTTTTCACTCACATTTATAGGTATACGAAACTAGGTCGAATCGTTAGCAAATACCACTTAGATACATTTATATTTTATTGAGATAATCTAGAAAAATGCACTTGGTGAATATACACTTAGTAATTGGTACTGACTCAAAATGAAAATCAATCACGTATTTACCGTTATCTGCCAAATCTGAGCCCTTTAAATTGCGAGTTCAAATAAGCGAATTATTTTAAGCATTCTGGTTAATATATTAATTTACATTTCTTTCCTTAAGTTTCAAATTAATAAACAAGATTGTTATTTTCAGAAGAGTTTTGCATTAAGTTAAAACTATTTATATATATTTTTTATATGTAATTTATTTTTGTTAATGCATTCAGTAAATTGGATTGTGCAGTTGCAGATCACATGTAGTTTTTCAATTTTCTAGATGTATACGTATTTGTTTTAATGGAAAGGCCTATATTTAATGTTGAAAAATTAGTGCTATATGTTACTATACCAATTTTTAATTCTGTGTGTGGCCATTTTTTGTTCCTTAAAATATTATTTTAGCACATAATCAAGTGATAAAAGAAATAATTTATTTTTCAAATTTTTCTCTGATTATTGTGAAATAAGGAATTGATAAAAGTTAACTAAATGATTGTTAAATGTCATTAAACAAAGTTTTCATAAGTGCATCTCTAGTTATCATATATTTGGTTTCTATTCAAAACTGAATCTAAGCTAAGCATAACACTGCTGATACATTTTATTTAAACAAAATTATTCATTTTTATTTTTATAAAAGCATATTACTCGAAGATTTGTTTCATTACTCATTTGAATTAGAGATAAATACATGAAATAAATTGTTCGAAGCAGCATTGCATTATTTTACAAAGCAGCGTACATTAAATATATATATTTGTTATTTAAATTGCATTTCTGAAAATTTTCTCCAAAATATTGCTAAAATGCGAATTTTTATCTGAGAAATTGCATATATATTCTTGTTTGCATTCCAAACTTTTCAAAATTCTGCTAGCTCCCATGTTATAAATGACTGAATTTTAAAACTTTTTATCTCGCATTGCTATTACCGGAAAGGAAAACGAGAAAGATGCTGTCATAGGAGCATAACTAAATGTTCGTTTGTTCCCATCCAGGTCGATGTCGTCTAAATGTAAATGTTAGATCTACTGGTCCCACATCCTTTTATAATGGAGAAAGGTGATGCCTTTTTTCTCCATCCCTTTCTTTCTGCCTGCATCCATAAAAAATTTTTTATTCTAGATACATTGTGACTTTCTGAACATTGGAGAAAAATTTTGATCAATGCACTTCTTATAGTCGTTGTTTTTATGTTCAATGTTATCTTCTATGCTTTATTCTCAGTAACTTTGTGAATGTGCAACTGTTTGATTTAAAATAAATTTGCAAGCAATACATGAAAGTGAAATTGTGTTTTTTTAAAAAATTTCTTAATAACAAGGCTCTAATCCTACTTAGGAAATGAATTTTTGTTGTGGTTCGGTAGCCGCTTTAAATTGATTCTGATTTTATGCGAAAAGTCGCCAAATTAAATCAAAATGTTATCTGTATTAGGAATTTTGAGCTGTAGACTAAAATGGATAATCTTAAAAATTCAAGTGACAAGATTAGAAATTATAATTTTTTAATTATTTTTATGTGATAGAATACATAGACAACTTATTCCAGTTTAATTTGATTTGAATGTCTTTAAATCTTTTGTTACAAAAACGTGTTTTATTTAAAAAAAATTAATTGAAAAACAATTAAGTTTAGGAATTTGATGTTATCTGAAGGTATGATGTGTAATTTCTTGTTTTTATGACAGTAAAACTGATTGCAAAAATCGTATATTTTTGTGTTGTTACTGAAAAATAGACAGGCTTTAATACTCTTGCTATCAATGTCAGCGTTACACCTAAATCAAATGTACGGGAACATTTATATTTATTTTGTATGATAAATATTCTTATACGATATGTATCTTAAAATATTAAATGCATATTTCACTTAGACTAGAAATATGCAATATATTTATAATGACTTCCTATGAACGAAGTTTATATTCTTATTGTACTATGTGGTTTAAAACCATGTCATTCAAACTAACAAAGAAACTGAAGTTATGCAAATTTCTAAATAGCTTAAAATAGTTTGAAGGTTTTATTACCATGAGTCTGATCTTCTACATGAATTATTTTAGTGCACATTCTGTATATATTTACCCACATAATGATTCATCATCTCTGAGTATCTCAACTTCACGCCAATTGTCGAATTGAATAAACATCTGGGACACCCAAAATACTCCGACCTAGCAAATAACGGCGTGGAGTGATAAAAAGCCAGAAAACTGCAAATCCTGGAAGCCGACAAAGGCTATTTCTCCAGGGAAGGTTGCAAACAAAGGAAGGTACCTACGGCGAGACATTCTTCTCGGTCGGGAGTATTCTGAAAAATCAATGACAGCTTTAGTCGATGTTACTCAGCACAGAGTTACGTACTTTGCAATTCAGCAGAAATGTGAAAATGTAGCTCCTGTGTGTGTTTGCCATTGCTTTGAAATCTTTCTTTAAGCAATGAAAGTGTTCCCAGATTGAATATCATGCGAAAAGATAAATTTATGCAGAGCTTTTTTTATTTTATTTACAATGTTATAGCAATTATTTTATTTGTACAATTCGAAAAGGGTGCTATATTTCTATTTCAAGAATATAAAAATATTGCGATTATTTTCTTTTATTTGTATTCTGCTTATGTACTTAATGCAAAATTAAGATAATTATCCCTAGGAATATAAATTTTTTTGCAATTAAAGTGTACTCGTGATTCTTCTGTTGTCATTGCTTTTATTTTGTTTTAGTATTTCAGCAGTACTGGATGAAATATTTTGCAAATAATTCTTTGTGTGATATTTTATACATTAAAAATTACATTTTACCCGGAAAATTAGCATTGCATTTGCTTTATCATTTTTTAGTTTCACATATTATAGTTACATATTCTGTATACAGTACGTTGATATTTTTGAACTTTTTAAATAAAATGCATACAAATTAAAAGGTATTTTTCTTTCGGGGAACTTTTTAAAAAAATTTTAGTGTTATATATTTAAAACTTATAAACTGTGTGTGTTTTAAACGAATTGATATCTAAAGTCAGTTCTTTGATATTTTGTGTGAAGCGAGGAGGAAAATTTTTATCTTTCCAGTCAAGTGCCTTATGAAACATCTTATTTATTTCTTAAATGTTTTTATTAAAAATTTTTTAAGCGACATATTTTAAATATAAATTGAGATTATTTTACTAATTAAGTTTTGGTTGTTGCTGAACATTTATAGTTCTCAAATTATTGTAACTTCTTAAAGTATAAATTTTATATATATATATATATATATATATATAAACTAACTTTAAAACTACATATATCAAAAATAACTTTTTATTAGTATAAAATATTAAACTTATTTGTATAAAATTAAGAAATTATTAATTTTTTAAAAGTATTGATAGTTAATTTTTGTCTTCAATAGCAAAACTTATTTGTCTTTATATACATTCTTGAAGAATATTATTAAATTATCTTCGAAGAATATTATATTATATATTTTCTGAGCCAACGTTTTCTGACTGTTTCACAATTTATAATTTTGACTATCAAATTTCTATAAGCAATTATCAAATATAATTTTATCGAATTTTTTTTTTCCAAGAAGGAAAATTTTTTTTTAAATATTCGAAAACTTTTTGGGACGTGATTTTAATATAATTGATGATTGTTTTGACGATAAAAATTCTTCCTTTCCTAGAGGGTGTAGTTCATCCACCAGGTGAAAAGTTGGGAAAAGAAAAGTTCCTGTTGAAATGCTTCGACTTTATCTTTTCTACAACAGCAATTGTTGTCTGGCGGAGGAATTGTCTGAGGTTGCTTAGGGGGAAAAAACCTTTACCTGCAAGAGATAAAGAGCAACTCAAAACCGGATTTGTTGTACTTAGCGAAACACTGTTTGCCCCTCTCGTTCGTGATGGAGGGGGGTAAGCATTGGTCAAAGTTTGAGCAGATAACAATGCAACCTGATAGAGTGAGTGTATTTGTACAGAAACTGTTTAAGTTTGCGCCATTCGATCAAAACATTCCTGTTCTGAATACAGTCCTGCATTCTTGTACCTATTGTAAATCAATAAGATATGCATCATCCATATGATTTTGAGATTTCTTAGAATGCGAATTTCAAGTTGGACTTGTTCACATGATTGTGGAATTATTTGTTTGGATCCAAAGAAAAGTGTTAATCCCTTATAAGAATTGTCAAAATAATTTAGTTTATTACAGTTGAATTCTATAGGTTTTTTATTTCAAAAGTAAAATATTTCCATTTGAAGATAAAAAATGTTACTTCTTTCTTGAATAATGGATTTATAATTTTTCCCCTGTATCTAAAAAATATCTTCCCTTGAAACTTGATTAAAAAATTTGCAAAAAGATTTTGTCGAGGTTTTTTCGTCCCGTAAGCTTGTTTCGCCTTCATATTTTTGACAACATTAAAGTTTATATTTCAATTTTTATCATAAAGTTTGAACGTATAAAATTTTTTGGAAATAAACTGCAATTATATTTATGATTTGAAAATTTTCTATAATTTTTTCGAATTCCAATTTACGGCATTTGTTCCAATGGTATTCAGATAACTTTACCGATCTATTTTTCGAATTGTTTATTTTTTATGTACTATCGAAGTGAAATTCTTCCATATTAGGTGAAGAATTAAACTTTTTTTTTGAATATATATATATATATATATATATATATATATATATATATATATATATATATATATATATATATATATATGTATGTATGTATATTTCAGTTTTTCCACTATTCAAAGTTTTTCTTGAAAGATTTAGTTTATCATTAAATTTGAACACTCTTAGAATCTATGGTGGGGTGAAACAACAGTAAAGGAGAAAAATTTTAATTTTACATAAAATTCTTTGGGTTTGGTTAGGATTAGCTTCCAGCACCTAACTTTGTAATAATGTAATAAAACGTGCTACATTTCTTTATCGATGTAATTCAATTAATTGGGGTACAATACCACATATTTGGAAATACTTGATATTTATAATTCGGTTTTCTGATAAGTTTCATTATTTTATATTAACATCTTATTAATAAACTTTACTTCCACACACATAAAATTCTATTTTAATTTACTATTTTATTAATACTTGCTTAATTTTCTTTGACATAAAATATTATGTATGTCTTAAATATCTAATTTTTATTGTTATAAAATGACTGAAAATATTGAAGTATTAGAAGTGAACAAAATATATGTAAAAAATGTTTTCTTTTACTAATGAAAATAGTTCTTGATACTGCATTGTTTCTGTTGCCGAAAACTTCCTAGGCTGCTTTTATTTTTTACAATAGTGTATATTTAGATTTCACATGTGGGTGGTAGACGCGATCTTTCCACAGCGCCCACTCACCATCAGCAATTTACGTTTCTGTAACTCGCATCCATCCTCCCTTCTATTCCTGCCAGCTGTAGTACAATTCGTAGCTTCTCTTAATTAGTTTATTTTCTTAGTTTTCGCGTCATTGAGGAAGTTGTTTCCGCTTTCCTTTTTTTTTTCTCCCGCGAAAGATTGATTACATTGCAAGCATATGTGTCATGTAATAATAATCTGTGATTGAATCCACATGCAATTTTATATGAATAATTTTAATTTCAGTTTACAAAATGTCTTTTTGAAAATTTTCGTGTTGGATAGTTGCGCTTTTTTAAATTTACATATTTACTGAAAATCGACTTAAAATTTCTTAAGTTATACATTTTCTCAGAATAACTATATCCTTTAACACTTTATATTTCTGTGAAATTGTAAACACATGTATACATGAGAACTAAAAATTTTAGTTGTTTTCAATTATAAAATTTTTAATTTTGGTTTTTAATTTTATAGTTTCGCTCTTAATTTTAAGTTTTAAACAATCTTGAAAACAGTGAAAAGTTTAATTCATGGTCTAATTCTTCAACATGAATGTGAAATATTTTTCGTATTAATGATCAATTATAACCTTCAAATTCTGTATTCTATTCTATTCAAATAATTATAAGAACATTCATTTTTCAGGAAAACATAATCTTCTATGTATTTGAAAAAAAAAAATAGTTTTCATTGAATTTTTGATTTTGAATTGTAAAATTATTAGTTTGTTTTAAGAAAATTAGTTTGTTTTGGAAAATATATAATCGAACGCGATAATATAGAAAGATAAGAATAAAAGTTTATCATATCAATTTCTAATTTTGGTACATATCATCAAAGTAGTTATATTGGTTCCGTATAGTTTGAAAACTATTTGTAAGAGATAGCAAACATTTTTGAGATCTTCAGGTATTATCTAAAAATAATGTTTATATGTATACACACAACTTTATGTTGAAACTAAAATGCTGTAGAGACAAAATTCTTAAATTTTATGTTTCAACTATAACTGTTGCCTTTTTTTCCATATGCCTAATCCTATATATGTATGGAATGCGTAGACTGTTTTGTTTATTTTCATGATATGTTACGATTTTTTTTTTTATTCAATAAAGCATTGAATAAAGATTTAGTAATAAATTTAAGTTAAAGTATTTCTCTCTTTCTCGCTTAAGAGAAACGATTCTTTCATAAAATAAGTTTTACTTAATGAAAAATAAACGAGGAAAATATTCATGTCAATTTAAATTGTGACAGAAATTATTCAATTATTTTTATTATCTTTTAAAATTTAAGCCTCCAAATATAAATGTTCAACCTCTCAAAGTTTGTTATCTTTATATTGCTCATGTTATGCTTTCATATCTTTTTAATTGATAATAAATTTGTTATTGGAATCTTATTTTTTATTTTTAATAATGTAAAAAAACTTCTCAATTTTATTTAAAGTAATGCAGTTTTTGAATCAATCATTTTATTTGGGGCATTGTAACTTATGATTTAAACAATATATAAATTCATCGTTAAAATTCGACATTGAAATTTGTATTCTGAACAATATGTGGAGGCTAAAACTGTTGGATTTAAAACATTAAACTAGTGCGAATTTTCGATATTTTTCGAATTGTAATTTAATTTTTTTTGCAAGAATTCCATAGAAATATTTAGTCTGCATGTTTTTCTTAAATTGTGTAAAGGAAAAGAGTTGAATTTTTCAAAATGTGTTTTATGTTCTTTTTTAAATTCCAATCCCCATTGCTTGTTGGATTCGATTTTCCCAGTGGTTTGGAATAGGAAGAAGGGCTCTTATTTTAGTATTCTGTTAGTATGAGGGGGAATGCGAAATTTTATTTAGTGGAAATTCGGAAGTGGAGGAGGGGTTAATGGCTACTAAATTATACAGCGTTTGTTGTGTTTGCTGGTCGTTTAAATGCTTTCAAGCGTGCTTGCGTGATAAAATCCATTGGGAACACATGCAAAATACAAAGCGTGCGATACTGCTACAGTCGAAGCACATATTTTGGTGACACACTTTATTTTTATGGAAATTTAAGAATTTGAAACATAATTTAAGCTATAAGATACACATTTAGAAATGAAATTAGGCGTTAGTATTTTATCAACATTAATATTTGGTCATAATTTAATTTTTAAATGTTTACAAATATAAACATAATTCAGAATAACAGCTTTATTGAACAAGAAGATTACATAAAAACATTACTTGCAAATATATTTCCCGTTTCAAAATGAACACAACCAATGCGTGCGAATAAATTGTGAGATTGTGCAGTGCAAACTTCCTCCCCCCACAAAATGTTTTCCATTCTTCTGTTACGCATAGCGGCTATTTCTTTTAAATGACAACAAAGCTAAAAGATTCTCCAGTCGAGTTGAAAGTTGAATTGAACTCTGGTTTTGAAAACTACAAGTACTTAAAAATTCTGCCACCTGTTATTGAGACGAGATTCAGGAATTTTTCACGATCATTAGCAACATATCTTGAACGCAATTCACAATTTTAACTTGGAAATCAGCTTATCGTATGGCATTTACTGGATTTTTAACGATTCGTTCTTTGTAGTATGTCTCTGGGTTTTGCACGAAGAAGTCACTGTAGCTTATGAACCGAGAAAAATAACGTTATTTTAATTCTTATTTATTTTTATTTTGCAAACACAAAAAATTAGTCACTTTCAAAACAGCAAATACGCCCAAATCTACACACGTACTATCTTTTTACCACCTTAAAAAAGCATATTATAAAAATTAATTTTTTCCTTTTACAAGCAACGCCTTTTAAATGCATTAGACTTTACAAAATGCTTTGTTTTACTCTGAAGTGCCAGTGTATTGAGTATACCTACTTTGTTACGTGAGGGAACTTAAAAATTCTATTTTTCCTAAAATAAAATGCCGCAAGGCCTAACTCTCACTAAATGTTGGATATCATTTTTATAAATACAAGTATAAAATAAAGTTAGAATAAATTTTCAAAGTGATTCAATTCGAAATATTCAACTAATTAACAAGGGTAACATATTTTATTTGTAAGGAAATTGGAAAAAATGTTTTCTATAAAAGGGGAAGTCGTGATTGTACAGGCGTACCCAGTAACAGATCGCTTTGGCTTCATCAAATCCTGTGAAGGGAAAAATAATATTTACTCACCACACAAATGAGGACACAATGGAGCAATCTTCCCTTTTTTTTAATTGTTAGCTTCTTACAAGAACATTCTATAGGATACAGCTTATCATACAATTTTGAAGTTTACGGAGAACATATATTTACATAAACAGGTTTAATTTAGAAACATTTTTATGAGAAATTAATTTAGAGATCTCTGTAAATATAAGGAATAAAAACATGAAAAATAAAAGGATAAAGAAATTACCGTGGCGAAAACATCACTAAAATCGGTCTTAGAAAAAGCCTGAAGAGTAAAATTCCAACAAAGCAATATTGAATCCTGCACCAGACTCCTGAAAGTTCAAACAAAATCGTTTGTCCAGACTTCGTGTTGCCGAAAAAAACTTCTAAGAACAAATCTTTAGAATAAAAAAAATTCAATTGGCAGACGATATATATAAAGCAGCTCTGACCTTGATAACGGTTGCCAATTGACCGAACATGGATTCAACATGTTTTTAGTTACGTTCCATAGGAATACCTTGCCAAGTATGAGATACAGCCGTTCATAAATATGTTAAGTTCGTTGGTGCTGTGTTCACGCCTTGTTTAAAAAAACCACAAAGATGCTTAATATGGTTTAAGTTAAGACTTCTAAGTGGCCGATTTATGGCAGAAAAGTCAGTGGAATGCTCATACAACCAGCCAGTAGCCAACCGGGACTTGTAAGCGATAGATTTGTCTTCCTGGAAAACTCCATTACCGGAAAGATAACAGAACAGCATAAACGGATGGAGGTGATCACTCAGCAACCCTACGTACCAAATTGCATTGAGGGAGGTTGGTACATGCATCAAAGATCCCAAATAGTGGCACCAGGAAATTCTCCAGACCATGACTCAACTACCATGCTCTTGCACAGTTTCAGCCTGGCGTACACAATGCATGACTTCATGTGCTTGACTCCTTATTCCCATCCTCCCGATGGTGTTAAGTAGTTGGAATCGAGACTCATCATTTCATGCTACTTCTTTCCAATCCTCCCTCTTTACTCCAGTCTCTGATCAGACAAGACGTGCTGCCCAATGGCGAGCATTGAGCAATTATACTCTTGTAGGTCGACGGCTCCCGAAACCCATGGGGTGAATCGAGCGTTGCACAATCCGTATACTAACTTTACGATTGGCACTGTCTTTCAATTGGTCTAATCTACCAACAACTAATTTGTGAGGTTATGCTTTGCTTGCTACTTACAGTACGCCTGAGACATCTCTCACAATGCACTGTCAGGGTTAATTGTCCTTTGCAGTTTTCTAGATCGATAGTTCTTAGTCCACCATCTATATATTCTTGGTATACTCTTGACGCTGTCAACCTAGAAAATCCTAACTCTGACGATTTGGGAAACTGAATGGCCCATGAGTAGCACAGCTATGATTAGTCAGCGATCGAAGGCGCTTGTAAATTAGGCACTTTACTCATACTGGTAATTCCAATAACTATTTCAGTACAACCACAGTACGCGCTATATATATGCAATTACCACAGCGCCCTCATTTGCGCATAAATAATGGCGCAGCGTTACATAGTTTGCATAGTCCTTGCTATCCCTAATTCAGTGACATTTCAATGTATATTTAAATTCTTTATTTTGGTTATAAATTTGTTAAATTACTTTTGTGTTTTTGTATATACATTGCATAATTGTCTGAAGTTTCACATAAATTTTTTTTCTCTTTAGATGCAATAAGGGAATTTTCAATTATTGCAACAAATTTTCTATTATGTTTGTGGAGCTTACTCATAAGTAGATTAAATTAAAAAAAAATCCTTTTTGTGTTGTAAAACATGAACTTTTTCTGCCATTTGTCTCACTTTTCCAGAAATTCACAAAAATTTCAATATTTACTAATTGTGTTAAATAGGGTAAACAAGCTCTAAAAGATTTTTTATTGTTCTACGTACAGGAAATAATTAAAATAAAAACAATGCGTCTAGAAATGTTGAAATGTACTGTGATTAAGGTGAAATAAGGAGATTTACTGAATTAATAGGAATATTTTAGCTTGCAGCATATTTTCTTAATTCTTAAAAGGTGCTTAACAAAACATTATTATAAGTGTCCATTATGATGTCATAAATGATAAAAGTTCAAATAAGAGAAATGGTAAATGTGCAATATAAAGATCAATAACAAATAAAAGTATTATACTTGCTTCCTAAGCATAGGGCATGATATAACTAGCTTGAAAAATCCTTATTGTGTCTACGCTTTTTACGAATTAAACTGGATGGTATTAAATGTATATTATCCACTTCACATTAGTTTAAAGTATTTGACGGGAAAATATTTTTCAAAAGAAGTTCCCAATTGTTTTTAAAGCTTTTAAATGTAAGAAAAAATACATCCCATAATGCCCTTCATAAAACTGCTTAATGTGATTTTATTCTACTCCAGTCGCATCCCCAGATCCTTCTTCTAAGATTTGTTGTGTCCTTGTGGAAGTATTTATTTTGTGCCTAGTTTGCTATTCAAGTCCTGTACGTTCTGGAAGATAAACACAATGCTGTGAAGATGGGGTGGGGGAATTAAAGCGGGTTATACTCGTAGTTCGAGAATGAATTTCTTTTTCGAAGGAAACGTTTTCCCTGTCTATTTTAGAATGCGAAATATATGGAACAAAAGTTCTTTGGGAAAGTAAAAACAACTTTCTCTTTTACGTTTTTGAATATTGTTCATATTATGAGGATTCCCGCACGAACTGGAAAGTAAAGTAGAATAAATATTTTCCCACCGTTGTTTTTAGTTATAATTTAATAAGACTGGGTATTTTTGTTTCATTTACGAATTTTTTAAATTACATTGAATAAAATGGGGGGCTATGAAATCGTTTTTCATTTTATACCGTTATCTTATTCTCGCCAGACGCTGAAATTAGTCTATTATAATAAATGTATTTTTTGAATGTAACAAATGTATTAAAATTACTCATTCCATACTAGCTGTTTCTGTGTTACATTTTTGTTTCCATTTATATTTCTGAAGGGCAACTGCTGGAATCAACAATTGCAGTTTTTTTTTCAGATATATTAGCTGTGACGCCTTCCCTTCGTAATTTTTATATTTCTTTTCCTATTCGATCAAGTGTATAGAAAATACTTTTTCGCACAGAAGCTTCATAAGAATTTGAATTTCTAATTGCGCATTCCGAAGCATTTAATCCTAGTTTACTCGATTTAAAAATATTTTTTTTAAAGTAATATGTGTTCATTTGAACATCAATATTGGTCGTTATTATACTGAATATTCAGACATTGTCAACTTGTAAAATAGTTCTTTTATTTTTTTCTAAAAGTGTCAAAAAGATTAAAGAATTTAGTGGTAGACATTTTATTCAAGCTATGAGTCAATATTAACTGTGTATATTCATTTAAATTAAATTTTATCGTGAAATTAAAAGATATGGCCTTTGGCGAACTAAATCTATATTGTTTTCCAAAATTGAAGTGTAAACTTTTTAAAAAACGAACTATAAACACAGATACATTTTTTTAATGTATCTTCTGTGTACGGATGCAAGACTTAATTTTTTTTGCTATAATATAATTCTAAATCATTTTTAATTATTCTGATTTTACAAACCGAAAAGGCGTTTCTCACGCAATCTATTATAGTTATCTTATACAACACCCTGATACAACGATCTATTATTCGTTGATTTCCATAATTAAAATAATATTTTTTGCTCCTTCAGTGATTTTTTTCATGGTCTTAACTGCATAAAATGACTAGAATTTGTTTTATCACCTGCTCCATATTTTCTTTTGAAATAACGCTGGGGGAAAATTTTATAAATTGTTGTTATTGATCTTTAAATATGAAATAGTATTGCATCTGATTCTAATTGTTATCAGGTATAGATATCGCTAGAATGTTTTTATTGTTTTAGCCACCTGAAGAAACTGGATTCTATATTGATGTGCAGAATCTGAATTCTTTGTATAATTGAATAGACTACAAATTATATCATATCCTCATACAAGTTTCTTTCAAATATTCCTTTCTACATTGCCTATTTCATGTTATTGAAATGAGATACAATTATTTTATATTTCTTCAATTACTTGAATTTAAGTGCATAAAAAGTGGAGGAAACTGCTGAATTATTATTTTTTTTTAATTTATAAAATCTATTAATTATAAATTATGAAAAAATATTCATAAATTGTTTCTTTTTTAATTAAATTATTTCTGCTAAAAAACTTATATTAATTATGAGATATTTCTAAAGGATATTAGTATAAAATTTTGTATAGTTGTTCTTAAACAAATTGGAAATAAAAAGGAAATTGTCATTTAAAATTGTGTTTTTAATTATTTGCAAGTTTTAAAAAAAAGGATAATTTTTTTAAAGTTTGTAAAGCGTTTTCCTGTATGAGTAAAGACCCACTGTATGTAAATTTCAGTGAAAATGTTTTAGAATCATCAATCGCATATTAACAAGAAAATTTGCGTAATAATATACGTAATGAATGTTCTTTTATGCTACTTAATGTAGCGATTTTTATTAGAATTGCATTAAATTTGAGTACATTTAAATGTTATAGAAATCTGGATTTTGTATTTAGTATATAAAATATTGTGATTTATATAAGTGCATTAAAATATTTTATTAATGCAAAACTCCTTATTTCTACATTTTTAATATATATGCTAGAAAAAAGATTTGTAATATGCATTAAAGTCAATTTCTTTAATTTTCCGTTATCCAGTACTATTTGTACATTACGAAATCATCACTCACAATTCATAAAATAATTCTTAAAAATTTTTTTTCAGAAAAATGCTATAAACAGAAAATGCTATAACCCTCGCTATAATTTTTTAATTATAGATGCAGAGTTATAAGTTCAATTATGTCACTGGGCAAATGGTTCTCTTACAGGCATTTTCTACCCTAATTTTCCTTAATGTAAAACTTTTTAAAAATATTTTATTTGTAATAAAAGTATGAGAAAACGTTAGAATTTGCAGATTTTATATGCGTCTAGCTCGTTTGAACTTTGAACATGTATCGATGAAAAATTAACATACTCTTTTGGAACTTTTTTATGAAAGGAATTCAGCATGAAATCATGAAATGAATTAATTTGAATCCAATATGACAAGCTACGGAATAAATTCCTTTAAGCCTTGGTATTTGTCAGTTCCGTAATGTAAAATAGATGAAAAAATATTTTCTTTTAAACACTATATTGTACAAATGTACTATTGTTAAAATTTTAATATTTAGAAGGTTCTTAATGAATAAATATTTGTGCATTGAATATATATTGAGTTCAATCTAAATAGAATATAGCAGATGGGGAGTTGAAGAAAAATAATGAATGTTTTACGTGAGATTACGAAAAGATTTTTCATCCAAATATGACGTCTGATTTTTTTACAATGTAAATGACGAAATGCCTGCGACAATATCAAGCCTACAAAAGAATACTTAAGTACACATCTCCGAAAAGTATGAATTATTTATGCGAGCGCTGCTCCAGTTGTGCCTGAATACACACGCAAATCTTCTACCACAAATCTCGTTTGCTGCACGGTAGTATCTTTGAGTATGTGTGCGCCTGTTTCTTCTAAATTATAATAAAAAATCTATTATCTCTAATCTGAATGTGACTGTTTCATATTATTTTTCTCATTTTTTTTTATAAACTGAAGTGCTTGCTTATTCTTTTGAAGGGTATAATGGATTGGAAATTATTCTTTTTAAATGAAACTTAAATATCAAATATAATAGCCGGAAACATGTGGTTGGAATTTAATGGATATTCTTCGAATTACTTAAAAATGATTATAATGTGGAAATAATTAATGATTTTTTATTAAATTATATATTAATAAGTTTTTATTTGTTTTCTATGATTTCGATTATATAGGATTATGCTAGATAAACTATTTTACATGAACTTCCAAGCATTTCTTGATAAATTTCTTTTGAACAATAACATACTTCTGCTTATTTACTGACCAGTAGTTTCTGAAAGATTTTTGTTTTGTGTGAAGCAGGTTTTATGGAAACGAGTGTTCCTACCATATTAAAAATATTAATTATATATTTAACAATATATTACATATACTAGTCATGATGTCACAAAGCTGGTTTTTTTAAAGTAATAGGAAAATGCTAAAAATTAGAATCTGTAGTATGGGATGATAATTGAGTAAGATTTCCATAAATGAATTTCAGTCGTTGCTCGAGTTTTTACGTCTCAGTCTTATTGAACTACTTATTTCCCTTGCTATATTTACCTACAATAACTTGAGATCCTTTTACTGCGCTATATAAGTAAATGCCATTTTAAAAAAATTGTTTGTTAATTACATTTATGAAAGTAATACGCTCAAAAATTTCACTTTACATGAATAACTAGGTTAACTGTTTATTTTGGTTACTTTTAATGATCCATTGATGGAGTATTTAATTTTATAATCCATTATTTTAAAACAAGTTTATTAATTATTAAAGAAAAATATGTATATAACATCGCAATTTTTTTTTTAAATCAGCAATTTATATCCATTTAGTGCTTATAATTATTTTTAAAATCATTACTTTTGTCGATTTTTTTCTTAAGCAAAAAATAGTCTCTGTTTAATCGCTATTTGTACTTGCGAGCAAATTTATCAATGCAATTTTTTATAGGCAATTCTGAATGAAAACCAAAATTAATAAATTAGGACAAAGTTTTTAAAAAGAAATTCATTTTTGAGTAATAATAAATCATCATTGATTTAATAAATTCTTTTGATATAAGGAAACGTTTTTATGAATTCATAACGTTTTTATATATTTCCTTCAGCAAATTATAAATTTTAAGGACATCGGAAATTATAATTTTAAATGAATTAATTTTAGAAACTTTTAATGAATTAATTTTAAAGAAGTCTCACGCATACTATTCGATGATGTTATTTCTAAACTAATAGTTGGAAATAACATTAGCAACCAACCAATCCCAGTGTAGATATGTTGGAAGTCTGCTTCTTGATGTTAAATCGCATTGATTCACAAGTTCGATTCCCACTAGGGTATCGGCGCAGCATATCCTTTTATGGAACTTGCGCCACGAAACCAACAAATTCTACTTTTAATATGTTTCGCAGTGATTTGATTTTTCCTGAGAAATTTAAAATCAAGGTTCCATGTGAGCCAGCCACCGTCTACGACAAAAAATCTGCAAAGCAAATTATCTGAAGGAAAAAATGTTTTGTAAAAATAAGGCAATACAAAACTTTTTATAGTTTTCTTAAATTGGTGTTTCAAAGAATTCTAACGTAAATTCTTTTACAATAGTTTATGTGAAATTAGAAATCATAAGTTTATTTTTGGTTTAGTTATCGTGAATTTCATACGCTACTTAAATTGATTCATTGCTAATTCTATATAGAAACTATTAAATGTTACAATGTGGAATCAAATAATAACATTAAGATTATTTAATAGTTACAAAATAACTAGTCAGGATTAAAATATATTGTGTGGAACAATAAAGAGAATTTTTCTCTAACGTAGAATTTTCTAAGGTGTGAAAGAAATTCCATCAATTCTGGAAATGTCATTGCATTATTAAATTTCCTTTTCTTTACTTCTGTTGAAATCCTTAATATATTTTGAAAGGATTTTCAAATATGATTTCCTATTAGATTTTTCTAAATTTTTTTTATTCCATTATAAATATGTCATACTTATTTATAAAAACAACTTAACTATTTAAAATCGTGACTTAGTTGTTTACTTGAAAAATGTAATCAATCGTGAAAATAATGTTTTTTCTTTCTTGAGTACCAACAAATTTTTTCTGCACCCATTGATTCTGATACTTTTTTGTATTTCTAGGTCCTTTTTTTAAGTTGAATAATTAATATTTTTTTCGTTCTTTATTCATAGGCCTTTCTTTGTTAAGAATTATTATTATCCTTGGCTATAATTAAGAGTATGTATTTCGTTACTTTTCATCTAGTAATTCGCGAAGATTTGCAATTTGGAAAATCATTTCATGCTTTAGTATGCATTTTATATTTTGATAAACTTTTTTAGCACTTGAAAATTCATTTTTTGATTGATTTTTATTTTGCGTGGCTTTATTATTTATATTAATCAAGTGCCTTTGGAACATAGTTTTTTTGCTCTTTGCTGCAAAAAACACTTGGAAATTCTTATAATTAATAAAAGTTGATTATTTTATTTTTGTAAAATTGATTTCGTTGATTTTTGAAAATATCCATCTTTAAATGTAAAATACTGTCTTTATTAAATATAATGTTAACAGCGAAATGCACTTAATTTTCCTACTGTGATTCATGAAGCTATGAATTTCATCCAAACATTATCAAAAATAGAAAACTAAAAATGAATTATTTGCAACAATGTAAAATAATATATAATCAAACAGAATATTTTCGACATTTTCTTTCAAGCAATATTTTTAACACTCGTTTATACATTGTTGGTCTGCTAATTATCTGTCTTCGTCTTTTTTGGCTCTTAAACACCATGTTGAAGTCTTGTTGGGTGGTGCAAAAACTACGCTAATGATACTACGCTTGCTCATTAGCCTTTCGAAAAATGACTAAAACGAAAATCGCTTTTATTCACTTCCCCTTTTCTGATCGCCCAGTTGCCAAACGAATATTCTCTCCAAATGACGCAACTTCCGGTCCACCGACGATGTTGGCTCTTTGATGGAGCGCCGGAATGAGGAGGATCTAAGAAAAATAAGACATGGTTGGGAGATGAGTATCTGGAGGGTATCTCTGGATCATGGTTTCTCTCCTCATACTCTGCGTTATCATTCTTGTTCATGAATAGTTCATTGTTTGGGGGAGTCCGTGTGTAATTTTCTGCAACTGACATAGACGTGCTTTGAGGATTCGTGTTTCTTGTGGAAATAGAAATATTGCCATGGGGTTTTGCTTTTCGTCCAAAGATTTGTTTTAATTTTTTTTCCATTAAAGTGAGAGACACAAAGTTTTTTCTACAAAAGAAAAGGGGAGAAAAATCGTATGTGTGTATATTTAGTTGAAAAGGCATATGTGTGGCAAAGGCTTTTAAATTTTTAAAAAGAAAAATGCATTTATATATTAATATATAATGTTGCAATTTATGTAATATAAATAATTCTGCTTTATCTTACTTTATGTACTTAAAACTATTTTTTATCTTATCGCATTTTTCAAAAATTTTATATAAAAAAATATTTTTTATTTTTAAATATTTTGTAAGTTAGCGTTCAATTGACTCGTGTGAATTGTTATATACCTAGCTTAATGTCATAAGAAATTTTCTTACGATAACCTTAATCTCTTTTATGCATTTGTTTGAAACAAATGCTATTTAAAATCGTTATATGCCTCCATTTCAGCATGTTTAATTTTTTATCTAATTTTTTCTAATACATTCACGTTTCATTGTACTATAAATATATCTTGTATATCTATGTGTTATTAATATATCGTTCCTCACATAGCATGTTTTTTTTTTTATTTCTTTTGATATTAAGCAAGAAACAAACTGTCAATTTTTAACTAATTATTTTGATAATCATTAGCTCAGTAGTTAATATTCGTTATTGTAATGTAATTCTCCTAAATAATGGCCGGGCTGCAGCGAATGGTAAGCGCTCTCGCCTTCAGTTCAACAATTCGTAGATTCGAAGTCCATCTTGTGCATGGATATTGATATGAATCGGAATCCACTTTAAACGTAAGTCAGATATAATTACCCTCGCATGCATAAAATGTCCGTTGAGCGACAAACAAATCAAAATTATCTCATAAATACTGCATAAACGCTTTCGATTGCATAATTACATTTTTGTCTTAAAAGGGTGAAGAAACTTAAAAAAAAAAGAAAAAAAAATACTTTGATATTTTAAGGAATATTTTTATGCAGTACTGGGAATTGATTTGGATGTAAATTCTTTTATAAGCCAATTTCCAGTTGTGATTTTCTTTGATGTATTTCATTTTATTAACATTCTGTGTGTGTGATCGATATTAGTTTCTTTTACTCTTATAAATCTAAACTGTTTTACCCAAGTATAACACATGTATGTATTTTTATAATATAATTGTAATTTGAAGTATTATAAACTGTAAAAGTGGAATATCTTTTCAATCAAATTTAAATTTTTTTAATTTCAATTTTTTTTGACATTAGTAAAGCTGCGAATGTTTTCCCAAAAATATATTTCTTTGATTTTTCATTGAAAAAATAAGTGAAAATATTGACGAATTGATTTATAAAATGTGTTTTCAATGAAAATTCTAATAAGAAACTCATTTTTTTTATCAAGATGATCTTCAATGAACTGTTTGCATCGCTCACATAACTATAGTTTCATTTTTTTTAATCTAGAAATGTATTTCGTAATTTATTTAATATTCACTAGAAGTTTTTAACGTTTTATGTTTTTAGTTAGTAGAGGGCGTTATTTCCATTGTTGTTGGGGAAAAATTTTTTTTTGTTATGTGAATTCATAAATTCATGCATTGAACAGCGCAGTTTATAGAAGAGAATCGTATATTAAAAGATAAAAAGAAAAATTCGAAATTATTTGACGTATGAATTTTTTGATCATTTGAAATAAATGCCAAATAGACACAGTGATTTTTCCCAATGTCCTCACTTTGTTTTACGAAAATTTTAAACATTGAAAATTAATATTTTAATTATGAATACCCTAAATTAAAAAAAATATTAACTCTTGTACGTGGTCTAAACATTTTCATATGTCTTGCCTCCAATTTAT
Source organism: Latrodectus geometricus (assembly GCA_026290005.1). Lineage (NCBI taxonomy): Eukaryota > Metazoa > Arthropoda > Arachnida > Araneae > Theridiidae > Latrodectus > Latrodectus geometricus. The sequence goes on from JAPDSC010064741.1 coordinate 116,895, forward strand.
GAGAATTTTTGACCACAATTTCTATGATTTTTCGATTTTATTTTATTCCCGTTCAATTTTTACATATTTTTTTTCCATCGATTGCGAAATTTAAGGATTTATTTCTAAGGTAATTTGATTTAATTTGTAATATTTTGTAATTATGCCCTGAAAAATTCAGAAATTGCTAATTTAAAACGGGTATAAAATTCTTTAGCTTTTCTTTAAGATGTTTTGTTGACTGGTTCCTCTCATCAACATTTTCATCTTTTTTAATTGATAATAGTTTAAATGAATTGAAAAATAGTTTCCTGCTCTCCAATTTGAAAATTTTCACAACAATACAAACAAAACAAATGAGGCGCTTATTTATTCCATGAAACGAGCGATAGGCATTGATTCAATGCAGGCGGATTATTGAAAAACAAATGATGAAAGCTGATTGTCCTAAGTATCGAATTTTTATATCTTATATTTACGGAATATCACAGTAAGGCAGAATAGGAGTGAATTTTTAATTTAATCAAGAAAAATTTGCTTTTTTACCCACAAAAATTTTGAAAATATATTTAGTTATCAAATGACAAGAAAAAAAATGCTTCTTCTTAACTAACAATTATCTGTTAGTTGTAGCTGAATACTTTACTACAATTCATTTAAACAAACTGGTTTTATTCTTACTTCAATCATCTTCAGCTTATGTTCGTAATAGAAGATATTAAGCTCTATATAGCTTAATATCTTTTATTACAAACTTAAATAAAAATTTTTATAAATAATTTAAATAAAAATTTTTCCATGCACTAAAATATATACTGTATGGTTTTTTTTTTCTTTTTCTTTTTTCTTATTTTTTTTTAACCCTTTGAAATTTTTCCTTGAATTAGTTGGCAATTATGGATAGAAGATCACGCTATGTTTATTTTATAGAAATTCGTACTGTTTCAAAATATGTATGCAGCTATACTGCTTTTGCAATAAATCTTAAGTACATGTGGTATTATTATTCTTATAACTCTTAATATGTGTAATCAATCTTTGGCCTTTTTTTCTGTTGAAAACATCTGACAACCGCGCTTAACTCATTGACATCAAACTTGTACGAGACAGCTGTCGTGATTTGTCGTCACAAAACAGATGGCCACAAAAAACTCCTTCCGAAACTGTTATTCCATCTTTCTATCAGCTTCAGTATTTTTTTTGTTTTCGACGGAAAAGCCTTTAAAATCCGAAATTTGAAAATCGGCACATCCCGTATTTTGTTACACCGGGCTCTTTTGCAGACATCCCTCCCAGTTCACTATTGTCAACCGATGGGAACGTCGTCGATCGATAAAATCGAAGTAATCTGTTTCTCCAAACCAAAAGAGCACTTCCTCCCCTGTGAGTGCGCCCCGGGTCCTATGTTTATTTATTCATTTTGAGCAGTAAATACTACATTTTATCGGCCCCCGCATCCCACTTTTCTGCGCGGGGGAAAAAAAGGCTCTGAAGACTCAGACCCATTTTCGAGTATGATACCATGTTTTATGTCCTGTTTAAGATATGAGATTTTGCTCTCTCTTCAAGTCGTTCAGAGCTGATAAATGTTCTGAATATCAAATTTTAGAGTTTATTGGAATATAAAAATGCTGAGAGAGAAATATTTTTTCTTTAACGTTTTTGTTTTTAATCAAATAAGTTTTTTGTTTGAAATCCTTTTAAATGGTTGGAAAATTTGTGCTTTTTATATTACTTGATTTTTTCTGATTAATAAGTTTACACCTATTAATTAGAAAAAATTAATGCAAAAGTAAATGTTATAAATATTAATTATTAAAACGACCATTGATTCTTCTTGAATTGCGATTTGCTGAAAATATTCTCTCTTTGAAAAAGGCGAACTTTTCTAGTTACATCAATTAGTTTTCTATGAATAACATAACATGTGCAGGGAATTTCTATATATGATTGATTTGATTGACGAATAACGTCTTTTATAGCCAGTTTTTCTTAGGAAATCTGAATTTTAAAATAACTTTAATGTGCATAGAACAATAATATTCTGGTAGGAAAAATAAGTTTAATAAGTATTTAACTCAGTCTTGATGAAATATCTTCTGATGTAATATATACTCTGAATTTTATTTTCCTATATATTCAGTGAAAGCATAGAAAAATTTCAAATGAATACATGGTTTAATTTGTGATAAAAATGTATTTTAAAGAAGTATTATCTGGCGTATTAAATTAGCTATACATGGTTCATAAAATAAAATTTAGTGTAACTTTTTGTTAAATTCTAATTTTTGTAGAAGGATGATTATGTAATTAGCATGTTAGTATTCCATATGGAATGAAATAGCCCTGTTTATCTTATAAATCGTATTCTTCATAGAAATACGTCAAAAATCACTTTTCATTGCTATATTTTAAATTTCTCCTATAAAAACAAAAAATAACATTTAAAGTTGATAATATGTTTAAAAATAGTTATATTAAATCCATAAACCAGTAAAATTCGTGCTTTTCGTTTGGTTTCAGTTTAAAATATTCACTTTATTTCGTTTTCAATAACTTATCTATTTGCAAAGTTTATTATGTAGATTTAAAAAAAAAAAAAAAAAAAAAAAAAAAAAGAGCATCCATTTTTTAGTGAATTTTTGACTTACTGGTTTTTTAAATGATTGCAGTGAGCTATAAAGCCACATTAAGATTGAACCTTTTTATTTTTTTTAATCTTTTATTTGTTCTCTTTTTCATAATTCATAAAAAATTATAGTGTTAGTAATAACAAAATGTTAATAGCATTTTACTGAAGATTAATTTTTAAAGTTACTAAGCGTTTCTATCTTTCTCTAAAATAATAGTATTATCAGTCATTTAAAATTTTCCTTTATATTCACAATTGCTGTTTATCTACTTACATTTTTTGAAGAAGTTTTAGATTTATTTCAAAACCTACTTTTACTTAGAAATTTGGATTTAATATTGTATTAAATTAATATTTGATACAATCCAACAAACTAATCTGGTAATTATTTTTTACAAAAATGTAATAATTATTTTGTTTTTATCTTTTAAGTGGCTCTTTTAATTAATTGAGTTAATTTTCAAATATTATTAAATTTTACTTAAATCTTGTATTTCTGCCCATATTTCTCATTGAAATATTTCCTAAGCCTATCGCTTTACCCGCCTTATTTAGAATAATTTTCTTTCCTAATGACATACGAAATACTCCTTGCAATAAAGAAAAAGTTTTGGAATATTATATTTTCTACACGCATACCAATGAAGAAACCGCTGAATGGCAAATTAAAAGCGTTTAGTAAGTAATTTTAAACGGAAGGCTCGTGCCGTGTGATCTGCATATTTGTCTTGTGGAACAAGGAATGGCTCCCGGCTGTTATAAATCTTGCTCTTTCTCCCTCGAAAAGGGGGTGAGTTGACGGGGGTTTAAAGGGAATTTTGAACCTTGTAAGGGTGAATAAAATGCTTTCAAGCTTCCATTTATATTTTAAGTGTAACGTAGAGATACTTGTAAGCTTCTCTCATTGGGCTGTACGATACATACTTTTCCACTTCCTCGAATAAAGTCTGTTCCAAAATTTTCTGATGAAAGTGCAACAGCTTGCTTTGTGTCTTTTAATGCAATTATGATGAAAAATGGGGTCGGAAATTAATAAGTAAAGTAATGTGTAGTCTTTAGATATTTGATCCTAATACTTTTAGGAAACTAATATCTTCCCTCAAATTGCCGTTTGAGCTTATGAAGTAATGAGGCACTTATATTCTTTCTTATTTTATTTTTTATATTGCATTTGGCAAAGTTTTAAAACTTTTTTTGCAGCAATTGATCTGATCTTTTGTAATTTTGAATGATTAACGCTGTGACCTGCAGTTAAGTTTCTGGATTCGAATCCTATTTCGGGCAGTAGTGTTTACAAAACTTACTTTATATTGTAGTCATGGTGTACAAAATCTAAATACTGTAGTAATGGTGTGCAAAACGTGTCTGTAAATGGCTAAATATCAAATCTAATTGTTAAAAGTTTTAATAATTTTTATTTTATAATCATTTCTATACGTTATCTAACGTAGTAATACATTACTTACGTTGTGTTTTTGAACTGTGCCAGCTACTCACATAAGTAATTATTTATGCATGTAAATAACATATAGTTTAGAGAAAACTCTTTAAATTATATGTAATTTACATATACTTATAAATTTCTGATTGAAAACTCTTTAATCTCATGGCAAAGAAATTTTAAGTTTTTTTTTTCCGTGTTATAATATTTGTTAATATATTATTAATAGTTTCACTGATTTCTTTTTTCGCACTTCCAATCAATTATTTAAAGTGCAATATATTTAAATTTTTTCAGGTCCCGTAATTACAGAATCAGTGAAAAGCTATATTGATAATTTAATTTTTAAACGCAATTTTTACCCGAAAATTACAGTAATAATAAATTATAAATTCGATCCGACAAATAAAATATTTTTTGTTGTATTTAAACTAATTTGGATCTGGTTCAAAGATAGCAACTTTTTATGCAGGGAAATGGTACTAGTTTTATCTTTTGATAGTCAAACAATTTGTGAAATTATTAGGTGCTAAAAAATGTGGATTAAATAAGTTCTAGACTTTTTTAGCTGTATTTCTGCAGAATATGATTAAATTGATACGTATGCATCTACTTTAGTGCATTATGTTTTATATAAAAATTCTTTTTTTTTATAGAAAGAAACTTAGCTGGCAGATCTAGGAGCGTTTATCGGGATTATAAGAGCTTCTAATGTAGATGGTGTAAGTAAATTTTTTGATTTTTTTAAACATGTTTTGAAAATTATGGTTTATGAAATTAGTTAAATAATTCTTAAATAATCTCTATTAAATAAGTTCCTTAAATAATCGTTTAAATTTAAACATAATTAACTTTGCGTGACAAATCAATAAAATTTCATTATAAATTTTCTCATGTTTGCTTTATGCTCAAGATTTTATTTCATAAGTAAAACAATAAAATCAGAATTTAGTGGGATTTAAATGCATTAAAGGCTTTAAGTTAATGTTTAGAAACTTTAATTTAAAAAAATGAATAAAAAATTAACTTCTTAATAAGTGAATAGCTGATTCTAAATACGTAGAACATTTATCTGCAAAGCTATTATAAAATTAAAATGCTTAAGAAATAAAAAAAATTACGTATCATTTGAACAGCCTTTTTGATTAAAAATTTGATAAACTAATGATCTATTTAAAATCTTGTATTAACTTTTGATTTACATACATTCCTTCTCAGAAAAAGGAATTCCTCTCTCAATTAATAGGTTGCCGTTATTCTCAAGAACCTGTATTGTCTTGTATTTGTTAGAGTTGCTTATTTCATTCAATATGTTGCCCACGTTGATGAATACTAAGGGGAAACTTATAGATCTTTATTAACTGTGAACAATATCTATCAAATCAGTTAATATACAATCGGTTAGTTAAAAGAAAATTTGAATGACTTCCAGAAATATCTTGTCTATAATTAGACAATCAGAAATGTCTTATTTGTGTAAATTTTGAATGCATAAATCAACTGTAAACATTTAAATGGAAATTTAGGTGCAAACAGAAAATTGTTAATATAAGTAAATGTCCTTAGAAGTATTTTAAATTAAGAGAAGAATTTGAGCATTATAAAATTTTTAAACAATTAGAAAATTTGTAAACGTTTCGTAGTGATAGCCTTTTTAATATATAATTGTTATCAAAAAAAGATCTTTCTTCTTTTTTTATATTATGCCTTGTTACAAATATTATAATGCTAAAGAATTAAACACTTACATAATTTATGAATATATATATTTAAGTATGTCTATACATTCAGCGCAAAAGCAGTACAAACAAACATTCTACCATTTGAAAATTGTTTAATATTAGGAACAAATATGAATACAATAGCAAAAGATATAAAATATAACTAGTACCATACTAAGTGAAAATTTCGAGAATAAAATTAGATGAATCGATAAGTTGAATACAAGTAAGTTGCGTACATGGCTGACTTCATCAGGAGTGGCACAAAGTATATATTTTCTGCAATGGCTGAGGACTAATGTCTAAATTTAGCCATTACATCTCAAACCCATACCGAAAAGTTATAAATTTAAAAAAATACTAAAAAAAAATGAGTTTCTATAAATACCAAATTTCTCTCTCTCAAACAATAAATTAAACGAAGAATAAAGCCCAAATTCCAAACAAGTAGATAAAGCGAAAAAAAAATTAACGTTGCCAATACAATGTACCAAACCTGCAAGCGAATACATAGATTATAAGATCAAGTGCAAAGACCATAGCTCCTTACAAGACCTTCAAGGCTTGGGTTACCCCCCTGTAATTAATTTGGTCTACTTCACTCTTACAACTAATGCTCTACTACTTGCCAGATTGGCCGTACAGTTTTCAATTTGGCTATACAATGTACAGTTTTTAACATGATAAAATTGTTACTATTTTCATTAAATTCTAAGGCCTTTCAATTCATGTCGTAGTCAAGATACGGATTATAAAGTTTAGATTGAAATTATAAACTCTCCAGTACTCTCATAACTTATTATTTACTCCCCAGTTTCTTGAGCTTGTTTGACGATACATATATACTGCATACCTTTCAAACTGAAGGTAGAGACCAAAATGATTTATATTATCCGTATTTTTTATTTAAAAAAAATTCAATGTCGATTCAAAAGAAGTCAATTTTTTAAAATTTTATGATCAATTTTTTTCCACTTTTAATTTATTGACGATTATTAAATTGATATAGGTTACTAAAGATTAATAAATGATTATTTAAAGTAAATGTATCTTTAATATGTTTAAATATTAAATATTGGAAATGAATCAGTCGGCGTCCGCGATGTTTAAATTCTTGAAATTTTGTTAAAAATCTATAAATTATTTAATTTGCATACATGATAATTAAGGAAATTTGCATTAGAGATCAAGAATATTGTCTTCTGCACTTCAAAAAATTTCTGTGAGACATCAAGGAAATTATGTGGTTTTAAAATTTTAAACGTTGACAAGTATGTAAATCTTGAAGTTGTACCTTTTTAATAATGTGCTAATGCGATGATATTTAAGAATCTTTTTAAGCTCAAAAAGTGTCAGACGAATGTAATCTTATTAAATTATAATGGGTTTGAAGCTTAAAAGTAAAATAAATTTGCTTGATAGAAACGTAACATTTTGTAGCAACGAAAAGCCAGTTTTAATGTACTGGTCAAATTAGATAAAGTTATATAGATTATTATTAGATTGCCAGCCGCCCAACCTGTCTAGTGGTTAGTGTACCTGACTACAGATGGGTGGGACCTGGGTTCGAATCCTGGCTCAGGCATGGATGTACTTTCTCTCTCTCTTTCTTGTCTTTGTGTGTGTGAATGGTTGCCTACCTTATAAACGGGTACCTATGGCATATGTGTACTGAGGAAGTCTGACTCCACAACAAATATGGTTCATTTGGAAAAGTGGAGCAGCGCTTCCCATATTGCCAGCCTGGCTGGCACACGACAACAACAACATTAGATAGTCAATATTTTGCAAGCATTATAAATTAAAATAAAGAAAAAACAATAATAATTTATTTTTCAGCTTTCAATGCATAAGCAAATTATTTCACAAGTATATGGAATTGAATTTTGATGTGGATGAATTTTTTTTGCTTTTACTGGAACATATTTAAGACATAATTTGAGTGATATCTTTTTATATAATAAAGAATATCATTCGTTGGAATTGTCTTTTAGGGTGGTATCATAGTGGAATCGACAAGTGTATGAAGAATAAACATGAACAAAGAAGAGTAGAATTGAAATAATTAAGAAAATTAATCAATACATTTTTAGTTTTGACTCTCAATATGATGTTCCTTTATGGCCAATGTAATCAAATTTTATGAATGAAATTAAAAGTTTTTTTGATTTGTGGACCTAACGTAAAAAAATGATCGAGAATTTGTCGATGTTGCCGTATTTTCCTCTTTTCAATATAATTGTAAAGAAGTCATATTTTTTATTTATAAAATTTATTCAAATAAAATATTCTTCAAATTTATTTAATTGCTCAAAGAAAATGCATGAATTAATTGACTAGTTATGAATGAAATTCCAATGAATGTTCTTTTTTTTTATTTCTTGACCCCGTCTTTTCCCCTGTGCTGATAAGGTATTTCCGTAAAGTTTTTCTTTTCAGCAAATGTTTGCCCTCACATTTTCAACTTAAGTTTATTATGGTTTTCTGGTACTTAATGAATAGTATTTGCAAAATTGCTGAGCTGTGCCGAATGGGTTTTCGGCAGATGCACTTCGCTAACTTTCAACCGGTAGCAAGGGAAGCAGATATTTTTCCATCGATTTTCAACTTTGATGTTAGGCTAAGTACTCTTGATTGCTTTAACGTAGTTTTTAAGTTTTTGTTTTCTTTTGATAAGAGTATGTTCTATGAAATGTCTTGCAAAATGAGAAAAGCAAGTGTAGAAAAATGTCAGAGATGGAAGGGATTCTAAAAATTCGAAAATGATTCAGGATCTAAATGAATTTATTTAATAAAATATAATATACAATTTGCAATTCATATATTTTATAAATTTTTAAAAAACTTCACTGAAAATTTCAATAATATCACAATTTTTATTGCTCATTCGGACCACAAAAGAAACTGATTTTAAAATGAAAAAAATTTTAACCATTTTATTTGACCGTATTATTTTCAGTATTGCACTTTTGAGAGTAAAATCAATTTCTACTTAAAAAGATTTTGTTTAAAAAAAGTCTGAAAATTGAAATAGTTTATCAAAGCGAAAAATAAAAATTCACAAGAAAAATATCTGCTTGATGGTTATCTTAATTTCTCTTCAATGACTTATCTCAAATTCCAGATCAATCGTGGTGGTTGATTGAAATTAATTCTTTCAATTGTATTCAAACGACATCTCATTGCTATTTAAAGGATTTTATTCTTGATGAGTTGTCGCTTGTGATATGATTCCCTAATAATATTAAAAAAAGATCGAATAAAGATGCGTTCGTTTACAATTAATTTCTAAAATTTGTTTAAAATATACTTTAAAATTAGTTGATGTGTTAATGACTTTAAAGAAGTATGGATTTTTTTTTTTGTTGCTTAGTAAACACTTTTTAATAAATTATGTATGTGTATGTTAATGCTATTTATAATGTATGTGAATAATAATTTAATAAAATTTAAATGTAGTTCTGAAATACTGCGTTGGTGATTACATTAATCTCACAACACAAATGTTTTTTTATTGCCATTGATATACATATTAAAAGCGATTTTTTTTTTTTTTTGAATTCCCATACAATCTTACTTAACAGATGAAAAAAAGAGTCTTGATTTTATGTAAATTTCATTCGAACTAGTATATGTCGAAAAATGATTCTCTTATCTATTGTATATTTATTATTGCATGCTTTGTGCTTGAATTTTATTTAGAAATATTTTTATTGTTTGATAAGTTTGTTAAATATAAAAGTAAAGAAATCAAAGTACCTTTGAAGAAAATTCTTTCATATATCAGCTAAAACGTTGTAATTTTTCAAAACCTGTTTGATATAATCAATGAAAGTATTATACAATAATGGGGATAGATAGGTGAACTTGCTTCTCTGCACATATTGAAAATATCAGCCTAATTTGGCTGTCCAGGGGCTGTTAGAAGAAAATGCCAGAGCACTCACCAGTTATGGAATTATTTCTAGAATTACCCCTTTATTAAAAGTAACTTTTAAGAACCTTTTAAAATCAAAGGCATTAACTTTTGTTAATTTCTTTAATTGTATATATATATATATATATATATATATATATATATTTATAATCATGGTAGTTATTAAATTAAAGGAAATATTTTACATTTTTCTAAAATTATTTATTAGTCTAGTGTTGGACCGCCTTTGGCATGCAATAAATTTGGGAATCAATTCATAAAAGTGTTAAATATTTTTAAGAGGAATATTGTGTACCATTCTTCAAGGAGATATTGTGAAAGTTCTGGGAGAGATGTTGGTGGAGGATATCGATTCCGTATTGAACGCTTTTAATATAGACCATAATAGTTTAATTATATTGAGTTTGGGTCAATACGTTGGCCAAGGCACATGTTTAACTTCATTCTCATGTTCATTAAATAATTATAGGACAATCCCGCTGCATGAATAGATTCATTATTATCTCCGAAAATTCTATCTCCTCAAGGAAAAAAAAATTGCATTATAGGATATATTTGGTCTGCTAAAATGTCTCTATATATGTCCCAAGTGATCCTTCCTTTCAGAATTACGATTGAAACAGCCGAAAATCACGACAAGTTAATCCATATCATGACAGTTTCATCTTCATGCTTCACAATATAAAGGAGACAATCACGATCATATACTTGCTCAGATATTTTCTAAAAGTGCATCCGTTCAGATATAGGGAAAAACATGAAAGACTATTTATCAGACCCTGTTACTATCTTGCGCTTATCAATCGACTAAGTTTTATGAGTGACATCGCTGAACACAATGTTTGCTACTAATGCCTTACAATTGGCTTGAAAGTTGCTGTAATCCATAAATGTTCTGTTTAAGGAAGTGCTCTCTGACTAATCATTATCATTAGCGAACCAAGATGCAAATTGAGTTTTTTTGTTTTTGATTCTATCACATAAAGTGGAAAAAAAGTATTATATGTCCATTTACTGTAAATGTCCCAATATTCAAAAGTCTATATAATGGTATGAAATTTCCTTAGCGTATATCAAATTTTTATAAGTGAGATTAAGTGTTAAAAGTATCAAATTAACAAACTAATTTTACATAGAATTTTTCTATCAATTCCCTTATATATATTGTGATTATATATTTGATAGTTTTTTTTTACTTCTTAGTTTTTATTTGTTCATATAGACAACCAATTCAACTCGTTTTAACCGGTTTTAATAGATTAAGAACAGTTTTTCTTATCGTTTTTAAGCATTTAGATGTTTTTCAAAATATTTCAAGAGATAATGTATACTGCTGATAATTTTTGCATGAAAGTAACCTTTTAAAATAATGTGGGTTTCATGTTAGATTTTTTATTATCACAAACCTAAGTTTCAAGTTTTCAACGTTTGCAAAAACACTTCAACTGTTGCCTCCAATAGAGAAATGGAAACAATAATGTCACTCCCTTATTTACTTTATCAGATATTGTGAAGTTTACTGATAAAAATATAAATAACAGGTTCAAAAATGAACTGCAATTTGAATCCATTTTGCCTCTGAAGTGTCGAAGCGTATGTCACAAGCTGCAATTTTCTACACCTACCTTCTTTGTTTAGCATTTGCACAACAAATAAGAGGTACTTTAGCCACCGCCAACTGACTTCATTGGCGATTGATTTATTCAAGTCGAACCACCCCGCTCTATTGTATTCAACTGTTGTGGAAGATCCATCGAATTTTTATTTAGTGTTTTTTCCTCTTTCTTCATGAATTCGAGAGAAAAATAAAAGAAATCAACGCCAAGCTGGACCATAGATTATTCGGGTGTGACGAGGCTATTAGAGAAATTGCTGCTGTCCACGCGTGTCCATCCTCGGATATTTTTTCCCATTTTGTACCATTTTTATATCAGAAATCGACAACGCTGGACAATAATGGAGCGGTTTAGTTATTAGATAGAGTGGTTATGAATGTCGTTTAAAATCGTGGTTCTGGTATTCTGTGTACTGAACAGTAAATTTTTTCTGATTTAAGTATAGCTTTTTTTTTCAAATTTTTATACTATTGATAAGTCTCAGATCAATCGTATTTTATTTTGTAAATTAGTCAGAAATATTTGTAAATATTTAGAAATATATACTCCTTAGCAAGTCAGATTTAATTATATATAGTTAAATATTTTGAAATAATACGCATTTTCTCCGTTAATAATTTCTTGAAATTATTTTAATTTTTGTAACAATAAAACGAAGAAAATTTTTTGACGAATTTCTTGAACAAATTAAATTGACGTCTTGTAGAAATGTCATGCTTTAAAAGTGAATAGGTAACTTTATGGAATTGAAATTATACTTAAATGAAACAATTATAAGTTCGTATTTAATGATACAATTATATTTATTTGAAGAATCCTTTTTTTTATTAGTTGACAAAAGTCTCTAGAAAGTGGTAAAGAAATCGTTACTTTTCTACCTTAGTTTAATTCCTTATATTTTCCTTGTTAAATTAAAATATTAATATTTGAAATAAGACAAATTATTGCAGAAATCAACAAAATTAAAAAAAAAAGAATTGAAATTTAGGATTTTATAGAATTTAAAATTGGCTTATTTATTTATATGTTTTTATAATATAATTTATGTTCATTATTATATTGTAAATAAATTATTTATAAATCCATTGATTATTTAAATAAAATTTTTAATCTTGTTAAAATATATACATTTACTTCTAAAATGACTAATTCAAATAATTTTTTAATAAATTGGGAATTCTAAATTAACGAAATATTGTGCATCAATGGCGGCTAGAACTATTTTGCCATTGCAAATTTGTTACATTTGTTCTTTGTTTCTGGACTGTTTTTATTATGGTAATATTTCGATGGATGTTGGATTCGATATAGATGTTTTAAAATATAAATTTTGCAATCTTCATTTTAAAAATTTAAAAATAAATGTGAATATCAGTTAAATTACGCTCCTTCGTATCTTGTGTTTTTCGTGAGAATCTAAGTGCTTCGTCTCTGCGAATCATTCACTCTGTGTACTTCAATTATTCGATTATTTGAAAGTTATGCTTTTTTAAAAACAAGCATTGTGTCCTCTTGTATGTACACTTTATAATTTATATTTAAATATTAAATCATTTAAAAATGATTTAATTCAAATTGTTGATATTGATAATGATTAAAACTGTATACTGATTGAAAGTTTACTGTAAATGTGTGTAGAAGCATTTTAACTTTTCATTAGAATGATTAAAGGATCAGAAACTTATAAATGCTTTTAGACAGATTATTTAAAATAAAATTAATTTCCGTTTTGTCTTAATTTCTAATTAAATTTTTTTAGTTGATATTTTTAACTTATCACTTATAAAAGAAAAAAAAAATAAATAAATAAATAAAAAGGAAAATGATATTTCACTATAAAACTTTTCTTTTAGAAAATAAATTGAGTTTGAAGTTACTGGCATTTATTCACTCAAAATGGTTTTTTGTATTCTCCATTCAAAAGGTATACAATTCCCTTAATTTCAATCTCGAATTCAATTTTCTATCCAATTCGCTTTACTCACCTTCTCTTGTATTGGTGCAGCTTGTCCTCTTTTGGACCTTGCGCCACAAAACCCAACCAACAACAACAACACCTTCTCTTGTAAATTTGCTACATGAAGCTCCGATTTCATTCTTTGTAACCATTATCTGAAAATATCAGTGTTGTTAAGTATATATAAATCTTGAACTGATATCAAAAGTAAATAAACATATTGATGTTTTCCGAGGTGTTATCAATCATTTTTATCGAAAAGCCAGGCAAATGAGTGAATTATTTTTCTCCAAAATGTCGGCGAGTATGGATTTCTTTTTTTTTTTAATGTTTTTCCCCCTTTCCAACTAATGAAAGGCTGGTGGGGCTGAACTTTCTTTTAGTGGATCGACCTTTATATTTATTATTGCTCATTCATCTGTCATTGAGCAGGGTCTGTCAAAAATAAACACTGCCTGTAATCCTCAGAGCTTATCTGGTAATTTATCTAGTTTCGTATCGGAGTGAATTACTGGCGGCACTTCAGCGGAAGATAGAAAAAATGAACGGTGCTGTAATTATGTTCTGAGGTGTCTCTCCATTTCACATGCATTGCGTTAATTTGTCAGAATGAAGTGTGGCTTTATTGTCTGTTCCCTTTGCATTATCCTGTTTTCATAATCAATATACCATCTAAGAGGTATCAAATATTGTAGGTGTTATTGGAGTTTATTTCTTGTGATTGTGTTCATTTTTTTTTTTTAACGTGATCGACACTGTGACATTCGTAGTTTCCTTTACTTACTATGTAAATTTATGTGAAAAATTTTGGATGGTTATTACATAAAATATTAAGCTATACTATTCTCTTAATCTCTGTCTAGCGTATCTTTTAAAATAATTTATTTTCCATGAATTTATTGTATAAAAAATAATACAAAGACTAGTTAAATATCTTAAGAAAGCCTGAATTTTGAATTTAACTTCCTATCCAGTTATTATAATAGCTTATTAAAGAAGTAAAAATACATTGTTTATTCAGATGTAATTATGCTTCCTTTCTCCGAAAAGTGCCGTTTTCCATTGTCGGAAAAATGCGTATTTTACTTTCTTTGTTTTTAATATTTTTAATTTTTTTTTTCCTGCTGTGTTTTTTAGGTTCGAATTAATATTTTTATAAGTAGAATGAAAATGTTAAAAACACAAATTTAACTAGATGCATTTTAAAAGCATGTGTTAAAAAAGATAAAATAATAATGATCGTCACCACATATTAATTTGTCATTTGGATAGTTTTGAAAAGTACTGTTGTGCGATACTGAACATTTATACAATATTGTTTTTTGTATAAAATTAAGACATATTATAGCCTTTGTTTTTAGGACTTTTTATTTGTTGCAATTCATGTTTTTTTATGGAAATATGCTTACTTTAAACAAAGGTTTCTTATAGATATGAATTGAGCCTGGTAGAGCATACCTAAAAAACTGATGTGTTTGAAAGCATTTTAATTTTTGGTGCGTATTTTGGAAAATAGAATTAACTTTTAAACATTTGAATTTTATCAAGCATCTCATCGAAGAAAACTAGGAAACTCCTTAAATTATATTCCGACATATATGTATGAAGTAGACAATAACATAGATGTCGCAACTTATATAGGTCAACATTAATCTGCTACATTCCGTGACCACATATCCGTCTAAATTTAAGTCGTTACATAGGTACTGAAATTGTAGGGTCTGAGGTCGACTAGTAACAGTCGACCTCCACATCTACACGATACTCTGCATTATTGTTGAAAATAACTAGATTGGTTTTATTGAAGTCAATGTTCATACACATACAACGCGTGAAAATCCGATTATGTCTATTATTTCATACACCCCGACTACTTGGACATGTTCAAAATCTTTTAATGTTATTCATCTGACTACTATTGATATCGTAAGCAGGTAGTTTTATTTTGTCAAATTGCTTTTTACGTTAATTGCTTTTCACTTTCTTGTCAGTGAATGGTTCTTGAGATTTTTTCAATTTATTTGGTTTTCGATTGTGCTAGAATTGTTTTACCTTCTTTAAGACTTACAACTTAAATATGAATAATTTTTGTTTTTAATGATTTCATCTACATGAAGAATATTTTATATTTAGTTCAACATTTCTCTTAATGTTTTAGGGAACACCATTTTATGTAATTTTTTCTATATTATAGTTTAAATTATTTTAAATTATAGTTAATTAGTTGTTTTAAACACTTAGAATGAAACTTAAATCTTAAATTCAGTAACAAATGTAATTTAGCTCTTGTATTTAAAAAAAAAAAAAAAAAAAAAAAAAACTGAAGTTATATTTTTTAGTAAATAAAATAAATTTCATCACCTTTTTCTATAATGGTACTATATATTTTTTTTGAAAATCATATAATGAAGAACTTTGAAGAACGTTTTAACGTCAATAGGAACCGCAAAAAATGTACAAATCAGTAATTGGTAAAACCTATCCTAAACCTAAGGGGGTTTACCTTAAGCGATGCTATTAACCAACAAGTGATAAAAATCCTTACGTAATCAATTCCCTCGATATATTCTATCAGGTGTTTATTAAATGTTATTCTGGTTCTGTAAAATTTACGGATTTAGAGTAATTTTTGCAAAATTTTGCGGGACCGAATCTGGAGTTGGCAGAATCTATCTGCCTTAGAGATTTTCCATTGACCAAAAGTCTGGTTATCCTTTCTATGGAAAGAAAATCGACCACCTCGAGATCTTATCTACTATTATCTTGAAGTATCTGGACTTATTATTCTATATACCATGAAATTACTATCGACTGCAGGAAAGAATCAACTTATCATTGCGTGCTTTGAGATGATGTAAAGATCCACACATTATATGGTTGAAGCTGTGTGACACGTATATCGGACAAAGAGACCGAGGCAGTTTGGTTTTTCCGCACAACCCATCAAACCTTGTCTTATATTTGTATATTTTAACATCCCAGACTCTTCATTTCACCAATAAGTTCTTTCCAGTAATCATTGCTATAAGTTCTTGCATACTGTCATCTCCGTACATTGCAGATATATTCGGTTTACTCATCTTGTATCACCAATTCCGAGTGTTCGACCACTTTCAGTCTCTCAGCTGGCAGTAAGTTTCATGACAACGTCAAATTGGCATTGTTGTTCGATAGTCTTTCCTATAAGTACAATAAGAAAAGATTCTGAAATGTTATTTATTTTTATACTATTCTAGTCCCACATTAAAAATGAAATGATGGTACCGTGTCCGAAATTAATGTGTATTGCTTTTAAAAATTTAGTAATTTGTGTATTTTGCGTAAAGAAATTTGTAAGCGAAATTTCGAAATTAAGTATTTTTGAAGGGTGCGAGTTTCACCGAGAAAAAACAGCGAAAAATTCAACGTTTGAAAATTTTTATAACTTAAAAATTATAAAAATCAATCAACATAAAAATATGCTCTTATTATTATTTATATATGTTTATGGAAACTTAAAAAATATTCTATTTTTATTTTTAAAAACTTAGACAAGATAGAGAGACAACTACGCATACGTATAAATGAAGTTGATTTCTCTTCTCTTATTTTGATTGAACTCAATTCAAATATACTGACATGTTAATTCATATTATTTATGAATTTTTTTTATTGTAACTGAAAGATTAAATACTAATTACACAAATCTCAAGTTCATGGCATTTTTGTTTCTGTTTAAATTATGGAAACGTTTTTCTTATGCTTACCATTTTTATTCCTGTTTTATTTTTCTCTTACGAATTACAAAAAACTGTACCTAATTATGAAATTCAAAGTTTCAATCTAAATTAAAGCTTTCTTTCTAGATTGGAAGTTACTCAAAACATGATAGTTCTTCCGTGGAGGAATTTAAACCTAAGACCATCAGCTAAGCAGTAGCTGTACTATGGGGAAGAACTGTGAGTTCATTTGTTTCCTCCTACCACCTTGCCGCCATCCCCATTTGTGCATCAAAAGTAAAGAAAGTTTACTGGATAAAACTTAGAGTGAAATAAAAATTATATGCAGTGTGTCAAAAATGCTTCTGAATTGCATAATCGGAAGGACGTGATAAATACCAAGAATCCTAAATAGTTTCGCTATTAGCTCAAAAAAAAAAAAAAAAAGATTGTTTCTATTGTACGAACACTATTCATGGTTATATACTGAAACTGCAGCTATTGCTAGAACTTGAAAGTTATTGCTTGTTACGAGGTCACCAATACATGACCTTTGTTAAGAGGCATGGTCGTGGAAGTCCTCTTCCGTAAAACGAAACGTCTTGGTTCAAGTGTGGTCCAAAAATGTTGCCTCACTCATCGACCTACGATTCGAAGATGGTGGTTCTCGGCTTGCGCCTTGAGCCTGATCTCTCTCGTCTTCTGCGCTTACTATATCACCAATGTTCAGCTCAACAAGTAAGTATTTCTTTCTTTTTTTAATAAAATTTTAAAAATGATTATAATCTTAAATTACTCTACAAAGTTAATCATTAAAAATGAAACTAAACTATATACCTTGTTATACCACTAGGTAAATGGCCCTTACACCTTAATTTATGGGAAGATTATGGTTAAAAATGTTTCATTTTATTCCAGATATACTCAGATAGTGCAAGGAAATATTTTTAGTAATTGGACTGCTTAAATGTAAAATTATTGAATTTATCATTTTAGGTTTTATTTTTAATTGATCGCAAAACAGTCCTTTCTTCAGGTTAAGAGCTATTTTTAGATGGAGAAAAACATTCTCCCCCCTCAGTGTTATCCATTGTTCTTCAAAATAAAATGCATATAAAAGATTATTTCTTACATGTGTTGAAATTTCTTTTCGTATCACATCTCTTAAAAAAACTTTATGTATTGAAAATTTTAGAGGCTTATATGTTTTATTTTTTTGCATAATGTGACAAAAATCAAGATAACCATAGAAATCTATTTAAGCTTTTCTTCAGTGGAATTATGATCTTAAATCTTCCATTTATGTGAACTAGTGATCATATGATTTTTCGAGTTTATATCACTATATTTCAAATTCACGTGATTATGAACTAACATATTATTTAATTATTATGTTTGCCCTTAAAAACTATTGTCTTTTATATTTCGATTATAAATGATGTGTCCATTATAATTATTTTTATCTTTAAGAAAAATAGTTTATTTTTTTGTTTATGAGGTTAAATATTTCCACATTTTGTTCTGGTTCCAGAAAGAATAAAATAACAATTATGACTTTAAAAATATCAATTGTACGTTATAAGGTGTTTTCTTGAGTTGAATTCAAGCTATTTCATCTAAAAAAAGATTAAATATAAAAAAAATACCGCAAGTTTATTTATATCTGTTTTAAAGTTTAGGACCCATTTTTTTAAAAAAAATATATATTTGCTTATCATTAGATGTAAGTTTTGAATTCTACTTCATTTAAGAAAGTTTACAGTTCAATTTGTTTTTTTTATATTTTATTTTGATCTGTACAAGAATTTTGATCTATGCGCGAGTTATATTTTATAATTTATTCGGGAGATGCTAAAGTGCGAAAAATATTGCTGGTTATCCGTTGGTAGAAATAAGTATTGCTGGTTATCCGTTATTGGATATTAATTCAAATGATTGCTTTGTGAAATGCGTTTGACTGAGAGTTATACTTGTTATCTCATCGTTTAAGTACCTGCTTTTCGCCATTTAGAAATGACAAAGCTTTCTCAAGTAACGCTATCATGCTTTGCATGATTCAATTTGAGCGCATTAAATCGTTCACATGTGGAATATTGAACTTAATGGATGGTATCTGAGATTGCTTATTTCCTTTCATGTTTCATCATGCATCTCTGACTAATCATGATTTCTCATAAGTTACGCAGCCTTTACTAAATATGAACGCTTTTCCGTTGATGGAATGAACGGGCTTTCCGAATCTTAACCTGAGTTCACATTTACTGTCGTCCCCTTACATCCACTACCCTTCGTGGATGTGGGAAAGCTTCCGAGAATCAGGTGCACGCAATGTTCTGTATTAGTAATTACCTCTTGCCATATTAATACGTCGTCATAAATACAACACCCAGTAATGATATTATAACGGCAATGCGAAATGGGATCTTCGCGAGATTGTGGTAGGATCTGTGCTTTGTTAATGATAATGATTTTCCGCGCGCCTTATTCTCTGGGGCCGAGCGATGCGCTACGCTTTTAGTTCTTCCGTGCGTTAAAAAATATAGAAAACGATTTTGTTTTCTTTTGATTATTTTTTTCTGCCGCAATGAATTTTAACTTATTGGTCTATATTCCAGGTGATCTCTGTAATCAAATCATTTAAAAAGCGTCTTTATAATATCCTTACTGGTCATTGGTTATCATTACTATCAGTATTGCTTCAAACTTTATATTCCTTAAAACATTATGGCTGTGAATACTTTAAAAAATAAACTTCTAAATTAAAACATAATTATTTTCAAGTCAGTAAACAATTAGCATTGAATTTTGAAATTATATATTTTAAAAAATCGTACCAAATAGTCATTTTATTTAATTGCGTTGAACTCTTGAGGTTTTCATGTTTTGATTAAAATTTATTTTCATATTTATAGTTTGTATATACCGTAAAATCGTATGTAAAATCGCGTATTGTTGTGTAATTCACATTTATTTGTATAAAATCGTAAATTTTTCTGATATCGTGATAAAGAAAATTAATTGTGCTTATGTTGCATTAAATAATTATTATAACCAACTATAGATGAATAGATCAACTATAGATGTATCTCAAGACCAATCTTAAAATTTTTATTGCTTCTAAAATTATAGCTATGAATACTTTGTTTTCACAGCTATAATTTTTGCTATAATCACTCCTATAATTGAGTGAATTTTTATGAATTATTAGGATAACAATAAAGGAATAAGACATTTTTGTTTAATAAAGTAGAATTCTTAGTATGAAAATTTTAAATCAAATGGTTATTAGAATTGAATGAAAAAAATCTTTTTTACACTGATACAAGGAAATATTAAAAAATTTCAAATAGAAATATTTTTTTTAGAGATTCAAATAAAACGTTGGATTTATAAAAATAAGATTTTTAAATACTAAATCATTTTAGTCCTTATCAGTATCGTTTTAGTCCTTATCATTTTAGTCCTTATTAGTCCATTTTAGTCCTTATCAGATGGGGAAGAATGAAAATATGCTAAATATTTATATTTTTGTCATTAAAGTCCCATATAGTCTTTTAAATCCTAAAATTTGACCATATTATTTAAATTCTATAGATCTTAGACCAACTTAAATAGCACCTAACTATTCCAGGACACTTTCCTGCGTACAGCTGAATATTGCTTTCTTGAACAATGCCTTTCTGATATTGCATTTCCTGTTCGTAGTACAGTTTTGAGGCCCAAATCATTTAATAAATGTAACACAGTCTACAAAATGCTCTTGTATCGCTGAAGATTTTCTTCGGATCACAACAAATTGATGTGCCTTGCTGGCAACTGAATTTTTAGCAATACATACAGCCTATCAGTTCAATGATTCGCAAGTTCGATTCACTGCTTCGAACACTATATATATATATATATATATATTTATATTATTATATAATTTATTTTAAATTATTAATCCGAATTAATCCTCGAATGTCAAAATTGCCCATAGATCGATAGTTCATAATAGAGAGCTTTGATTATGAGGTTTTCAAAAACGAGCACCATTGTCAAGATTTTTAAAATGCTATTTACGGTAAAACAGTTCTCTTTACGGTTAATACAGATTTCATTAAAACGTGTATTATTGCCTTATTTCAATTGATACTTTTGTCCTGGGTTTTATGTGAAGTTAAGGATTGTCTCATCCTCCAGAGTATTCTGTTGCAGTGCCCTTTTTTTTCCGATGTCTCGCCATTCTTATGCAAGAACTCAAGGGAAAATGGATTTTCTACAATACTTTCATTCTATTTAAAAGATTTGAAATGGGTTACTAAATTGTTAGCAGGCTCTTGCCTACGGTTCAATTTACTTGCCTACGATTCGAATATACAGTTCGTATGTTCGAATCTCTCCCTTAAGCTGGGATGTTTACAGCGGTTTGAAATCCATTTTAAATCATAGGTCTTGATTTGCTCAGCCCTCGTGTGCAAAAAAAGAAAATCAATTGAATTATTTGTTAGCTTTCAGCTCAGTAATTTGTATGTATTCGATCGAACTTTAAACTGTAAATTCTGATCAAATTAGCCTCTGTGTGCAAAAAGTGATTTTAAAAAATTAAAAATAATTCTATTTGAAAGTTTTTCTATCAATATTCCCTTTTTTATTGAATTTGATGTATATATGGAACCACTTAAAATCATCAAAAAACTTTTTTAGTACTTCAAAATATTTGTTCAGATTTTTGTTAAATAAACAGAAGTTTATATAATTTAAATTAATGAAGTCTCTCCAGCCATTTATTCGTCAAGTAAATATTGATTGTTGAATCTCTGATTCAGGATTTAAATTTACATATTAGACCTAAAAAAAAAATTAAAAAAAAAAAATTCCATGTATACAATTAGTAAACCTATCGGTAACAATTGGAAAAGCAATTTAATCTATATTTGTTTAATTTTTTCTGCTCAATAAATCTATAGAGTTAAATGCCAAATTATATGGATACTTTTTTAAACTGTTTCTTTAAATTCTAATTATTAAAATCAATGTTTTTTTTATTTTGAAGAAGTTATTCTATTTACTTAGTTGCTTAATCTGTTAAAATTTATTAATATTTTGTTTGGTCGAATCATTTTATGATCTGAATTATTTGAAATAGTGTCCTACATATAGAGAGTTTTAATCAAAAACAACAATAATTTATTTTAATGTATATTTTGATTTTTATTTCATAAAGCCTGAAATATAGTCTTTATTCGTCCTTGCATTCATTTGATTTTTAGTAATGCGCTCATTCTGTATAAAGCAAAGAAAAATTTAAATAATGTCCCATTTAATCTCTTGCAAAAAAAAAAAAAAAAAAAAAAAAACTATAATATATGATAAAAGATGCACAAAATTGTGCTACATAATCTAGTTATCACTTTGCATTATGACATGAAATGTATCTTTCATCGAAATTCATCCAGTTGATTAGCTTTGTGACGTCGAATTCTGTTTACGACTATTCTCGGAAATGTATTCCTCTCCCCCATTACTTACGTTATTTTATCTTCTATGAAAAGGAGTTCTTTGCATTTTTATGTCTGAAACATAAATCAATAAGAATTCTAGAAATAAGTTACTGTGCCATCTTTTTTTGCAGTGATTATGAATGAATATTTTTAACTATGATATCTTAGAGAGGTTAATGAAAGATGATTTATCTGGATATTAAAATGTCTTCTATTTAACTTAAATTTTATTATTAAATCTTATTTCTTACTAAATATTTTCTAAATATAGAATCTCCTATTCCGATTTCTGCCGTGCCGTTGTACGTTTGATTTAAAAAATATATATTAAAACACAAATAAGCATTATTGAAGCATTTTCTACATTTTCACTTACGTTTATGCGCAGATTCCTTCCTCACCATTTTATAATAAAATCTTCTGTTTGTTTCACTCGAAAAGACGATTTTTTTTATTCAGTTCATATATTTCGCATTGTTTAAATTTTTTTTCTGATAAAACTTTAAAATTTGAATGTCAAATGAGTTTGAAATTTTCTTTTGGAGGAAACGATTTGTGAGCATTCAAACATTTCTTTATATGATTTAATTTCAAAATTACACTATGATACTGGTTGTAGTTTATTATGAGAATATTTCTAACAAAAAATTATTTTACAAATAAAATATTATTTAAAAGATTGAAATTCAGATTAATAACTATTAAAATTATTTTTTATTCATATATAGGACGTTTTTCATAAATTATTTTTGGGAACATGAAAAGTTCTTTTGTTAACAGTTTTTTGATGTGAAAAAATATTTATTATAATCTTTTCCTTAAAATTTATTCTTGCTTTACAAAGTAAATTAAATTCACTGTGTCTTTTAATAATTAATATAGAAATCAATTATGGCACTAAGAACAAAATTTATGATTCATATTAAAAAAATATTTTGCACCAGCATGTTTTTCTTTGCTAAATGGGAAATTGTTTATTTCTTTATGTGGAAAATATTTTTAGGCAAACTTTATTCTTAATCTTTTACAAAGCTGAATTATTTTCTAAAATTGGGTATTAACTTTAGGAAAAGCTGTTTACTTGTATGTTGTTTTATAACATTTTCTAAACCATTTCAGTTACTTTATAATTTTTACTAGTTAATTTATTTTTTTTTTTTTTGGATCATGTTATTTTTTAATTAACATTGGCATTTTGATGATGATGATTGAAAAATTATATTAAAATCTCAATGAAGGCTTTTGAAGGCAATTATATGGTTTAAATTGGTTTCCTAAGGCTAATTTACATCATAAAAGCTAGGAAATTCCATAAACATTATAAATTTCAAGTTTTATGTAAAACATAAAACATTTGCAGTGTTAAAAAAATTTTAATAAGTTTCTCAATAGTTCTTTAGTTTGTTTTATTCTTTATTAAAAAATTATTTTCAAGCTTGATTTGTATTCTTTAAATTAAAATGACTTACTTTAGAAGTAATCAATTGTTGCTTTATAAATATGAGCTCTTTTTTGTTGGATTTGTAACTACCTCTTTTACCTTTGCTTCTATTTTATTGCACACCCTTTGGCATACGTACTAAATTTGAATTCGACCGTATTTTATTCTATTTTTCAATGCATTGAATTGTGAATAAGAGACTAAATAGTTTTACTATATATTTAATAACTATTTTTAAAATTTGATTTGACTGATTATATATTTCACAAATTTAATCATAAATCATTTAGTATCATATTCTAAAGGTTTTTGGTGCTTTTATTAAAGTTCAAGACTGAAAAGAATCTGATTCTTTCAGCTGATTTGAATTAATTTATATAAAACCGCTTAAATAAAATAGCGTTTTAACATAAGAAAATAAATGTTATGCCTAATTTAAAAAATTCATGTAAATTTGGGATTGTGTGTTTGCATATAATTTCTTAAAAAAATTCATTATATAAAAAGATAAGTATAAATTCAAAATGAAAATCATTGTCTTCAATTTTAGGTAAAAAGAACTATCGCTTTTGCATTCATTCCTATTAAAATGAAATAAATTTTGCAATCTGTTTGCATCATTAACTTTGGATTAATTTATTTACATATTGGGTTGTCATTTTATAGCTACTTTAAGGTGGTATTACTGGAAAGCGATTCTTTTAGCTACATGCAGTCATAAAATATATTAAATTGCTTAAAACTTTGGAAACATTTTATAATCTAAAATATTCATAAATTGCAAAATACATTCTTTATTTTTCTTGTTCAGATAATTATTGCATATAAAAACTAATGTATTCAAAATATGTTTTTTATTTTTATTTTATTTTTTCATTAATAATGATAGTGAAAACTAGGTTGATTATTAAGAGGCTAATTTAAAAAATGTCATTTTATCCAATTCCATTATTTTATATTCAATTTTATATTACTGAAAATTTTTGGAATACTTATTTAATCTGTTTTCATCAGCAGAATTCTAAGTTTGGAGCTATGGTTTATAAATGTTATAGTTGTGAAATAAAATGCAATTGCATTTTTTATTAAGGAGTATCTTTGAAAGTGAATTTTGTATATAATCTAATGTTTTTGATTTGTTATCTTTCTATAATAACTTTGAAATGATTAACTAAGCTTGCATTAAAAGAGCAATTACTCAACTATTGTTAAGGAATTAAAAGAAATCAATTGATTTCCTTAAAAAACATATTTTTGTGAAGGAATGTTTATATTATAATGTTTTGATAATTAAAAGCTTTTTTACTGATTACTGAAATATCTACAAAATTTAGTTAAATACACTGTCTGAGGTTATCGGCGCATTTTATATAAAAATTCTTAGTTTGAAAAAAATTGACTTTTGAATCTATTTTAAGCTGATTTTACAAATGTTCCCTTTAATTATGAATACACCTTATATTCAGTGAAATTTTTCTAAATACTGACCTTAAGTTGACCATGTATATTATTTTAAAAATGTTTCTATTGTGCAAGTTTAATCTTGTTAACTACTACAATAAATAAATTTGCATAATTGTTAATGAGGAATAAATTTATGATTTGAAAATAAATTTTAAAAGTATTTTTAAAGAACGATTTACAAAATTCAGAAAGTTAATTATATATATCTTAATATACTTAAACACCTAAAAAATATTTGTTATTTAAATTTTTTTTTAAATATTTAACTATTTATTGCATTTAAGTTGATTTGTTTTCAAGGGAAACTTGCATGTTGTAGAATGGGTAACCGAGTATTTTAAAATAAATTCTTCCTTCTGTTTTTCTGTGCATAATTCCTTTTTTATGCATAGCGTTAAAGTTTTATTGAATTATTCTAAAAATATTTAACATTAGTGCCAATTTTATATCTAATAGCAGCAATTTTAGTTCTTTTCAATTAATAAATTTTACTGTAGAAAATTTTTAGATATATTATACTTAACTCTTTTGAAGTAATCAATGCGTTGTTTTGAATAATCTAAAATTAAGTAATCTTTACCACCTGTATAAGTTATAAAATTCCATTTCTGTAATTAATAAATCTATTTGATTGTACATACAAAATTTTAAATTAAGCAAAATCATATTACTAAATTTTATTCAAAAGGTACACAGTATACCAGATATCAGTTTGAAAGCCTTAGCTATTGAAAATTGGATTGATTAATTTCTTTATATATCTACTATCTTCTTTAAATATTTGATTGTATTCATCATATCAATGTAGAACTATTCAAGATTTCTTCAAGTTACATGGTTTATTTATAAATTTCGTATATTGAAAAATGTTTTTATAAGAATACCATTTGCTTTCTATTTTTATGATGTTTATTTACATGAGGAAATAAACAATTTCAAATTGTGATTTATGATTATATATAAAGTGAATAATTTCACTTATGAATAATTTTTCAAATGCATGTTCTGAAATGAAAGTTTATATTTCTTTTTTCTAGCATGATGAAAGTTCCCAAAGAACTTACCTTTCGATGTAAAAACTCATTTGATCGATCTATTGACAATACAAGAATAGGTTATGGATTCCCTCCTACCAATGCCCATGTGTCTAGTGCACGATTACGTCTTGATGCCAAAGTTCTCGTTTTTGTTGAGACTCAGTACTCTCATTTGGGTCGCCAAATATCTGAAATTTTGGAAGCTTCTAGAATTAAGTGAGTTTATTTTCTTCAATTTTAGTTATCACTAATGTAAGTTTTCAATATTTATTTCTAAACAGAATTATTGTTATGAAAAATAATGCTTAATGAAGCCAGTGCCAATAAATCATAAATTTTCAAATATATTTGGTGTTATTTATACATTGCATATTGAAGCAATATAAAGGTTTTGTGTTTAAAACAATTTTGACTATGTAGCATGTAAAGTTAAATTATCTTCTGCTTAACTTGTAATATTGCTAACTTAAACAAGTTTTTATTTTTATTTATTTATTTTTTTAATGTAGAATATTGCATTCATTTCTTAATTAATACTTAGATTGTGAATTCAAATTCTTTGCTACAAAGTAGTAGGTATATTTTGTTTGTTACTGCATCTACAAGGTTACATCAATCTAAGTTGTTAATAAAAATTTATAGTTAGTGGCAAGAGTGAAATGGTTTTGAAATATTTAATTAAAGTTTAAATTTTGTATTAAAATTGTATGCATTTGTTTTAAATGAATTACTTTATCCTTTAAAAAACATAATCTAGAAAAGAAAGGAAAGAAAAACTCTATAGTTTAAATTTAAATGGAAATTTAATTTTATTACTTTATCTGTATTGAAGAATATATATTTAACACATCAATATCTTGCAGATTTAAATTGGAAATTGCTGGTAAAAGCTTGCCTCTTCTTACAAACCTTGATAAAGGGAAATTCGCTGTTATTGTTTTTGAAAATTTTGAAAAATATTTGCACATGAACAAATGGAATCGAGAACTTTTAGATAAATATTGTCGTGAATACAATGTTGGTATCATAGGTTTTATGAAAGCTCAAGAAGAAACATACGTTGGTGCTCAACTTAAAGGTATGTATACGATTATTTAATATTTATAACTTTCATGATTGTTTTGAGAATTCTTTCAAAAACAAATCTTTTCTAAATTTTAAATGAACAATGAATTTTTTTTAATTTATGAAATGCCGAATTTTTTTTCTTCCTTTAATAAATATGTAGTATTTTATTTTATGATACATAACATTTTATTCAGGGATACATATTTTATTTATTAGTAGAATTTTTAACTTTTTTTTACGTTCATTTATAATATGTTTTTGTATAAAAAATAAAAAAAAATCAATAAAAATTTAGATTTTCAATGAAAAAGAACCCCCTTTTTTTGCTTTGTTTTAAAAATTACTTATAAATTATCTTAGTCTAATTTTATGTATGATGACTAATGAAAAGTTGATTTAGATTCATACACATTAATACAATATTAAAATTATACTAATCATTGTAAAAATATTCAAGTAGTTATGAGAGGGAAATGCAATCAACTGCAACATGCTATTTGCATTTGATGATATGGAAATACCTATATTAATAATTATAGGTTGGATAATATCTATTTATCATTGTAAATATCAGCATTTATTGAAACTGTTTTGCATGATGTCTGGGAAATTCCTGGAATTATTTTGAATCAACATTTCGAAAATTGAAAATAAGTTGCAAATAAACTCCTTCCAGAATGTATGTATATGCTTTAGAGTTGCCATTTTGTGTCAGTTATCAGTAAAGTTTAATATCAGAAGTTTTGGCTAAATAGGAATTTACCTTGAAAATAAAACTTTGCTTATTTATACTTTTTATGAAATAAAGTAAAAAGAATTATTTTAATTTTCAACAAATCATTGCTAAGATTTACATAGAAAATATTCCAAGTTGATAGGAAATGACCAGATATTAGATTTCTGTTTTTGTTCTAGTATTTTAATTATGCTTACTTTTGCTTGCGTCTAAACTGTTCTACAAAATGTCTTCAGGATTTTTTTCTTCTTAAGTAGATAGCTAAGTAATTTGAAATCTAGTTGACCATATTTAAATAGAATTCAAGAAACAAAACATTTTAACAGCTAATAAACAAAAATTTAAAAATATCAAGTAAACCATTTCAGCTAAGTATTTTTTCACTATATTGTGAATTTAAAATAAGTAAGAGAAACTTTAAAGAAATTCAAATGGGTGTTCCAAAAGTTTATTAATTTTTCTTGTATAATACTTTCTGAATATAATTAGTAGCTAAACCTATTTTGAAAGCTTTAGATTACTCTCTCTCTTTTTTTTAAAAAAGGAAAGAAATTGGTTTTGCTGTTTATTTCTTTTTAAATACTGCATTAAGTTATTTCAAGCATTTATTTTTGAAAAATAATTTGTGTCTGTATGGGGATGTTTTCTTCAATAAAATGTTAAAGTTTATTTCTATTGATATTTTATGTTCATTGTAATTCTTTTAGGTTTCCCTTTATATGTACATACTAACATGGCTTTGCGAGATTACCATCTAAATGGTGATTCAACAGTTTTGAGATTAACTCGTGCTGGAGAAGTTTTCTATGGCAACATTCCAGGCTCGGATTGGACTGTCTTCCAACCAAACCATTCATCCTATGAAGCTCTCGCATCAGCACGATCACAAACCTACCAATCCTCCCTTGCTTCTCATGGAATTGATCCGTTATTAGCTACCATAATACATGTGTGTTAATTTTTTCTTTAGACCTAAAATATGTTCAAACTATGTATCTAATTAGGAGAATTATATTTTGTTAATATGGTTCTCCTTTTTAAAAATTGCTGTTCAGTATTTGAAAAAATAATCAGTGTGTTAACATGAAAGTGATTTTATAACTGTTTTTTAATTTTTTACCTTATTGAAATATCCTAAATTTTCATAATCATTTTAAATAACATGCAATATAAAAATGCATAAAATGAATTAAATTTAACATGCATATCATAAGAATATGAATAATTCAATGAAAAATAAATGTTTTAATAATTTTAATAAAAATCTATTTTATAAAATTTACAAAATTAAAGAAAAGTATACACTTAATTTAGAAAACATTATAGATATTATAAAATCTTTAATAAAAACAACTACATTACGTAATATAAGAACATGATATTGAAAATTGAGAAAACTTGTAGTATTTCTATAGTTTTATATAAATACCTATTGAATTTATATGTCTTACTTAAAATATTGATATTTTCATTGCTTACTGATTTATTGTTTCGTAATGACAATTGCTAGAAAATAACTTAAAATTTAAACAATATGTGACTATAAATTTAAGGTATTGAAAAGTATTCAAGATATATTGCATTATAAGAAAATGAAGTTGATATACCTTTTAATTATTTTGTGTGTGTGTCATATTTTTTTCTTTTTTTTTTATATTATGAGGACAGCATTTTAATGATTAACATTTTTTTTAGCTATCAGTAGTTTAAGAATTTCATCTGAGCAATATAATTTTTATTGCAGAATTTACCTGAATTACGTGATATTTTAACTGTAGACTATTTGATAAAGTATGCTAAACTAATGGATAAATTGTTTAACACTTTGATTATATAAGTTCAGTAGTTTATTTAAATACCATTATGAACTTAGTTGTTTACAGTGACTTAAGGTCCACTTTAGACTGTAGATCTTTGTTTAGCATGCTAGTAGTTAGATTAAAAATAAACCTGACTGTATATGTTTGGAAAAGAAGCCATTCAAAATACCAAATAACAGTCCAATTTTTTTATACAGATATTGTCACTTAATTTATATTACACTTCAGTTTTTTGTGCTAATTATTTTTAACCCCTTAACCGTCTGGGGTTCGGTGAAGAAAGTACTTCATTTTTGCTCCATGATAGCAACATAGTTTTGGCTTTCACTGCAATGGAAGTTTTTCCCTCTTTGGAGCTTGTCAAGAATACAAAAGCCTCCAATTCTTGATGGGACGTATTTCGGCTTTACCCTAGACCACCTCACAATAATCAAATATAATGACTTACAGCCAAAAGTTCACCAATTGCTGTCAGATAAAGTAACCACAATGTATTAGTAGTTTACTTTCGTATGTTCTGCTCAAAAATGTCGTCATGTCTCTATTATAATTTTTTATTACATTAAATTGAATTATATTAAATTATATTAAAAATTATTATTAAGAAATTTAATTTATTTCATTTATTTTGAATGAAGGAAAAAAAAAACTATTTTTGTAGTTTTTCCATTAGTTATACTTGTGATGATTTTAAATAGCTGTTATAAATAGTTAATTTGCTGTCTATTATTTGCTTTTACTCATAGCAGATATTTTATAAAATCAACACTTTGTTTCTAAAATCATTAAATAATTTTAAAAATAAGAAATGGCTCAGTTATTTTATTACATGCAAACTGAAGAATATCAACAAAATTATCTATTTTTAATAATTTAAAAATATAAAAAGCTAATTTAATTGCCTAACAATAGACTTCAGAGTATAATATAGTATGTTATTGACTTTAGTGGAATTTTTGGTTAAAAATTTTGTGAATGTTAATTTTTCATATTTAATTCCAAGCACCAAATAATTTCTGTTTCTAATTATATAAAAAATATTATTTCATACAAGAATCCATGTGGTTATTATACATCTTTTAATGTGTTTCTTAAATTTTTTTGCAGAAATATTAAAAACAGTTTATGTGTCTAATCAAAATTTGTTTTTCAAAAAGAGAATGAAAGCAAAAACATAAACGGGGAATCTTTAACTCTATTATTTACAATAGTATTCTAATAATTACATATTTAATATAGAATATATCACATTTTTTCACATATTCAAATTAGTTCTATATTAAATATTTTCCTTTCAATGGTTAATGAGTGTTTTAAAATGAAAATAATTACAAGTGGTAAATTTAGAGAAATATTACAAGAAAGTTTCCAAAAAATATAATGCACATGATTTATTTTACTGATTTTATTTATCAAAAATTCTGCACATAAACAATAAAATGTCAACAAAAAAAATTTTTTAAATGCAATTTGGATCGGTAAATAAGAATTTCCTTTTTTATCTAAATTTGAAAAGTTAAATTTATATTCTAAAATATGGCATCTAAATAGTTTTATATTTTAATAAGATTAATAATTTTAGGATCATGGTTCATTTGATGGCATTTCTCGTGTACTCTTTGGAAATGGTTTCCAACTTTGGATACATAAGCTGTTGTTTCTTGATGCTATTTCATTCCTTTCTCATGGAAAATTAAGTCTTCCTCTTCAAAGGTTTATTCTTATTGACATAGATGATATATTTGTTGGGGAAAAATCTACAAGAATGAAGCCAGCTGACGTAATTGTAAGTAAATAGCAATATTGTTTAAAAAGTGTCTTTTTATGCTTATTTTGATTCAAATTAAATAGTGGAAATTTTTTCTTGTTCTGATTGATTTACATACTAATGTACCATTTTAATGTTAATTTGCTTGTTTTCAGACATTGTGCTATTATAAGGTGGGGGCGGGGACCTTGAATTCCAGATTTTATAAAAATAGCTATTTGATTTTCATTTAATTTTATTTTCAAAAGAGGATAGAAAAGTTGTCTACAAACAATATATATGTTAAGATATACATTTCATAATCTAAGATGTGACATGTTTTAAAATATTTTAATAAAATATTAATTTTTTTATTTAGCTTTTGAATTTAAAACTAATTTTTCTATTTAACTATTTATCCTTCAAAACTTATCATTTTATTGCAATTAGTTTTTTTAAGCATTATTATGTAACGTATATTACTAAAAAAAGTAAATACAATGAAATTAACAGGTTGTATGGTAATATGTATGATAATATATACTGATTCACAAGACTATCATGACTATATGTATATCAATTCAATTTTATTACACTTTTAAATAAATTTTAAAGATTTAAATTTTAAGTTAAATGTTTTTCCTTTATTTTTAGTGTTAAATGATTTAACATTTATGTTTCTTAAAATTAAAAGCTATCTTAAGATTTTAGTATTATTAGTCTGTTTAGTTTATTTCTGAAAGTATCGTATTTTCCTGTATATAATCCGCGGATTATGTGTTAAAAAAGTTCCGAATTTCGTTGTGCGTATTATACGCCGCCGCGGATTATATGATAAAAAACATAAAAATAACAGATAAAAACACAGAAAAGCTTACAAGAAAGTTTTGAAAGAAATACTCTCTTTGTTTCATAAAATAAATAACAGGTGGTACCAGGACACACCTGAGTTATTTAAACTATAATCGGCTTTGTGCAATTACGTTCAAAAACGAATTCGGTTCTTCTTAAAGATTTTACAGTTGTAAATTCGGTAACGTCGTTTTGCAATTTCCCTTGATGTGAGCTGTTTCGTTTTGAAAATATTCAAATTCGTATATCGTCGTCATATGGAAGTTAAAATTTTTAAGTTACACAGCAGATTTTAAATTAAAAGCTATAGCGAAAGCAAATAAAAACAATGGCGTCAAATGTGTTAATATGAAGTGAAAAACAAAGCACGCGCGGTGTAAAAAAAAAAAATTGTATGTATAAAATACGCCATTTGTAAATAATCCATTTCTTTAATTTAAATATTAACGAAGCAAATATATATTAATTTAAATATGTCTAACATCTTTTTAAAAGTTATAGAAAGCTAAATATCGATAAGTTTTACAAGAATCTCTTCTCAAAATTATCGCTTTTGATCGATCTCGTACTTTCATCTCAAGTTTATCGCACTTTGTGATGAACTGGATCTAGACTGATATTTTTCATAAATGCTTTTTTTTCTATACAATTTATTAAATTTAATGCTACTGTGCATTTTTTTTATTTTATGTGACACCTATATTACCATCAGTACATATTTTAGAAAATTCGCCGAAAAAAAAATTGCCGCGGATTATACGCCGCTGCAGGTTATGCGACGCTTTTTTCCCTTTTACTCGAAAAAACGGCCGTGCGGATAATACGCCGCTGCGGATTATATACAGGAAAATACGGTATTATAATTATTGTTTTGAATATTTATTTGTTTTTGTATTTTACATGCTTGTACCATTTACAATATTTAATAAAACAGTTTTATGGAATTAATTTCAATAAAATAATTTACTTTTAGAGTTCAAATTTAAATTATATGAGAATGAAACCAATTTTTACAAAAATGTAAATACTATAAACCTCTGTTCTTATGAACTTCTAATTTACAAAGTAATGATTTTACAATCTAATTACTCGCCTCTAAAATTTTCCCATTAATGTAATTTACAAAGTAAAGTTTTGAAAAACCACTTCTGTTTTTTTTTTTTTTTTTAAATATATTTTCAATCATTTTTCCATTTATGCCTGTTTTTTATTATCTGATTTTTTTCATTTTATTTTATGGTTAGGAGAATTCTGTGACAGTATATTTGTGAAGAGCAAATGCTTAAGATCATCTAAGGAAAATCATAATTAAATTTGAAAGCCTATATAGAGTTGCATATATAACAGTTATCTAAAATATTTTGATTGCATTTTAAACAACTGTTTTTGCTATAAAAATTTCAATATATGAAATTTTCATTTGTGACATGGATCAATTTAGCACTTCGAAAAATGTTTTACGTACTTAATTCCTACATTAAGTTTTTTATCACATATCAAGAGTTTATTTACTTATATATTTTTTGTAATTTTGATATTTTTTTATATGATTTTTATTCTTATAGGCACTGTTAAATGCTCAATCAAGAATCAAAAGAACAGTTCCTGGTTTTCGATTTAATCTTGGATTTTCTGGTAAATTTTATCACAAGGGAACAGCAGAAGAAAATACTGGAGATGATATGCTTATAGGTATATTTTATGTATATATATTATGGTGCTTATTGTAGTTGTATTAAAATATTTAAATATAAGAAAATATCTAAATATAAAGAACATTTTTTACAAGAAACTTTTAAAAACTTTGATTTCGTATTCATAAACATAGCAATTTTTATAGTTATTCTTTGTGAATAGTGTAATTGCAAAAAATATAATGCAAATGAAGTATATTGTGTAAAATTAAAAAAAAAAATATTTGTTACGTCTACATATACCTGAATTGAATAAAAAAATTTTTATGTTTGTATGAGTTGGAAAAGTTTCTTTTCTAATTTCAAAAAATCAAGGTAAAATTAATATTGCATTGTTGTGATTGTTCACTAGTATATAAATGTATAAGAAACTTTTACAGATGCATTTCTTTTATCCTTGTAAGTTTGTGATGTTCTTATGACCCTGTCATCTGCATTTTGATGACACATTTATTACATATTAGCACCCAAACATTAATTTATACATTTTCCACATTTTTAGAAGATGTTTATTTTACATTGACTAAGAGCATAACTTCCACTATCGATAATAATCAAAATAAACTAACCAACATTTCTTTCTCCAACATGAATACTCCATCCTGTCTCTGTATCTCCACCTCTGAAAGATAACCAAACCAAATGTTCTATATTCAGTTAATTGTCTGACTTTCACATAGTTGATATCACTGAAATTTCACTGCTGGAATCAATAGCCTATTCTTCTGTCATGAACAAATAATTGACTGGCTTTTATAGATGCCTTTGTCATCTGAGCTGTGTCAGAATGAATTTTTTCCTTATAAAAGTATGTTTTTTGTACTTCATCACATTATAACAATCATTATTATCTCTCTTTGAAGAGTATGATCTTCTACTAGTTTTAAACACTGCTGATAAGAGTGTGTCTATTCAGGCTATACAGATACTTTGTAAGAAAGCAAATCAACAATCCTGCTATTGGCAGCATGTAGTTCACATGGCTTATGTTATGTTAAAAAGGCTTTATAAATATGTGTTGAAATAATAACTTCTGCCACTTTACCTTTTTAGTTACAACTTATTTTAGGAATCTGAATATGTTGACAAAATAGGTGAGCACTGATATTCTTTGCAGTCAAAAGATGCTCACTTGACCATATAAAATTACTTTCAGTTTTCTAAGCAGATTATCATATTTTACTGTGCATAAGATCCAGATTATATGTTAATAAATCAATCAAATTTCGTTATATAATCAAATTTCGTTATTAGTAAATATAATCAAATTTCATTATGCGTATTGTATGCCACTGCAGATAATCAGATAATAAAGTTTTCTGCCAGAAATGCTTAAGGTAAACTTTTGAAAGAAATGCTGTTTATGTTTTATAAATAACAGAAAACGCCACAACTTAACTGACTTATTTCAATTATCAATTTTGTCCAATTATGTTCAAGAACGAATTTGGTTCTTTGAAAAGATATTATTGCTATTGTCTATCATCATTTCACATTTTTGTCTTGACTTGAGCCGTTTCATACCAGAAGTTCATAAAGTGAAAGTATTTAAGTTACAAAGAAGATTTTAAATTAAAAGTTATATAAAGAAGGCTAATGGAAAAATGGTGACAATCATCTTAATGTAACATATAATGTATGATAAAACACAAAACATGCTCTATGCAAAAGAAAAGTGTGAAGTTTGAAAATATATTTAACCTAGACTAAAAATCGATAAATTTCATTAAATATTTTTTAGAGTTATCTGATTGGCATGGTATTTTCCTCTTAGTTTATTCCACTTTGTGATGAGGTGGATCCAAAGAATATTCATTCAGATGTTTTTCATGATAAATATTTTTTCTGTGCAGTTAATTTTATTTTTAATCATGTTGAGTATTCTTTATTTTATGTGACATCACATTATAAACAATATATATTTTTGACTATTCATTGAAAAAATTGGTGCGGGTTATGCAATACTTTTTTTTTTTACTCTAAGAAAGGTATTGCAAGTAATATGTCAATGCAGATTATATACAGGTAAATACTTGAACATACATCACCAAGTTGAACATCAATTAATTTATCTTTTGATGTTTTTAGTCCTCAAACATGCAGATCAGCTGATCTGATAATGCTTTTTACTTGTCCTTGTTCAGGGGTGGGCTTTATATGGATCATAATCAGCTAATAGACTCTCAAAACATTTTGTGGTATTTGCTGATGATTATTTTAATTGTTCACATGCCTAAAAATATTTTTTTTACTCCAATCATCAGTGAAAGTACAAGTGCAAATGAATATTTGAATGAAGATATAAGGCTTCATAATTTAGAAATAAAGACCAAACATAAGGCTCTTGCAAATTTTACCTTTCATTCACAAAGGTATCATTTCACTTTGTAAAATAGCATGATTGCTATAGCCTGTTACTCCTGTTTTTAGTTGAGTTACAATTTTTGACTTGTTTCAATGTGAAGCTTAAAGTCTTTCAGTAAGGAGGGCATCTTTCTCAATTAATCTTTCATATACTTGTGAATTCTCCTTTAACTGAATTATTTGAAATCATAATTTGTCTCTTGCTCTAAAATTTCTTCTTAATTTAATTTTGACCATTATTTAAATCAATTAAGTGCTGAAATAATTTTTTAAATATTTAGTACCATATTAATTTTGAGTTATTTATCTAAATTTTTTTCATTATTTTGCTTAGAAATGTATTTGCTGTTTTTACGTTTGTAAGTTTGTCTGCGGCCACTTCTATGTATCCGAATGTTTTCACAACACATTCATTGGGACTAAAAATTATTTTAAAACTACTTTTTGGTTAGATTCTTATTTGACAAAATTGTAGAATTTTATTTGAAGCAATATATTATTTTAATCTTAAATGTATATATGTGGATAGTGAATCAATAAAAAAATAGTTGAAACATTGATATTTTTGTTCTAAAATGAGATAGCATTGAACTTTCAATGTTAAAACCATTTTTCTGTGTTACACTTTTGTTATATTTGTTTTTCTCTTTATGAATTTATATTGCTGTTTATGAAATTTGTTTTAAATAATTAAAAATTTTCATTATATAATATTGCTATTTCTCATGGTGACAAAATTTTCACCAAAATTCAATGTGATTATAATATTTTTCATTATTATTATATAACTTTAGTTCCTTTTATTCATTTAAAGTTAATTTTTACTTTTTCAAATTTGCACTGTTTTTATATTGCTTGATATTTTAAATATAATTTAAGTTTTTTTTAAGAGTAAAAATAATACATTATTCTTATATTAATTTGATAATCCTACATTTTCATAAATTACACTAAATACAGAAATCAGTCAATCATTGATGACATTTATTTTCAGCAATTTTCTTATTGTATCTTCAAGTAATAAGGTCATTAAATAAGATATATATTTAATTTTTCTTCTATACTAGTCTGAGTTAAGAGAAATTAAATTACTAAACAGATTGAATAAATTTATTTTCATCATTGTTAGTTTTGTTAATTTTGTTCATCAATTTATATTATTTTGCATTTCAGAACATGCTGATGAATTTTGGTGGTTCTGCCATATGTGGAGTCATAGTCAACCTCATTTATTTGAAAATATCACTGCTCTTGAGATGGAAATGAAATTAAACAAAGAATTTGCAAAAGTTTGTACACATATTTAATTTTTTAGCTAGAAATAGGTATTGTTTAAAGTCTATATTAACTTTTTTAATTTGGATTTAAATTTCATTACTGTTGGTCATTTTTTATTGAATTTATATGAACTATATGATTCTTTGGGGCTTACAATTGGTGTTGTATTTGAAATCATTCAATATATATATATATATATATATATATATATATATATATATATATATATTGCATAATTTGTAATTTTTTTTCTCTTAATATAATCTTTTAAAGAATTAATTTAGGAGATATCTTTGGAGGTCAAGTTTTTATGCCTAATTATATTCATTTCTTATAAGCCATCCCAATGTGTACAAATGCTTGATAAACTCTTAGAATCAAATATGCATTTTTCAAAATTTGGAATGAATATAATAACTTTTAAACATTAAATGTTACTATTTGTTGCATTTAAAGTAAAAGAATTTTTTTAATATTAGTCATTTTACTATAAGTAGCAAAGTGTATACATTTGATAATACTTAGATTTTTCTAACATGTTTTTCCTATTTTGTTAGTAAAATTACAAACTTTTCCTGTTTTTATGTTATTATTTTAAGATTATTTAAATTAATTCTACTGTGTAGTTGTTATTTGCACCAATATTATGTTATTATAAAATATCTTTAATGGCATTTAAAATATGAGATAAAATTATGTATTAGAAATAAAAAAAATATATGCTTGAATTGTAATTTATTATATGTTGTCTATTATACTTAAGAATATTTCTGTTTTGAATGTGTAAAAAAAGTTGATTTACTATAATTTCTCAAAAAAAAAGCATGTCATTTATGTTTTTTTAGGGGTGCACATTTATGTGTTTAAATGTTGAATTTCACCTGCATGATAATATCAATACACCATAAATTTTGTAAAATATCATTAAAGTAACTTTGTGTGGTGCCTTCACACATATTTGCATAAAAAGTTGCCTTTCAGTCCTTTTATGCAAACTTTATTTATTTTGCTTTCTCTTGATTGGGAAATTCTATATCTTATTCACCCTAAACAAGGTATCAATATTTTCTTTCAATCAATTTGAATACTTTTGCTCTGTAATCATGATTGACTACATCTACAGTTAGTATTTCCTTTAAATTTTTTATTTGCCAAAGCATTGTTCTCATGCAGTTAAACAGTTTCTTGCTCACTGACATATTTATCGCAAGCAAATTATAGGTATTGCTTTTATAGTTAAATCCAATCCAATGTAATGCTAATTTACACAGTAATTTAGTAGCATATTCAACAGATATTTTTTTTTAATAAAATCTTCTAAGTGTATTTAACAAGAATTTGACGTTTTATTAGGATTATTCAGTAGAATAGGATCAAAGATAACATTTAGGTACCGTAATTTAATTTTGATCTCTGTGTAAGTATATACCACTTATAGCATCCATGTTTATGAATACATTTGAGTGCATTGATATTTTCTTACCTAGAATTTTTGAGTTAGGGTCCTTTTCATGCATAATGATACAGGTCAAAATTTTGAAGCTATTGGATGTGGAAAATTTAACTTAGTTTAGTATTTTTGAGCACTAATTTATTATATTTTTTAATTTCTCTAAATTTTTGTGATGTGAATTGTTCATGTTGTAATCTTTTCCACTGATAAGTGCTTGTCTTATAACTTAAATAATTTATAATGAATTAAAAATGTAATTTTTTTGTTGATTACATAGTTTATTTACAATTATTGTTAAAGACCTACACACGAATACTTTATACTATATTTTATGTTATATTGTAAAGATTAAATATATATTTCTGAATTATACAAGCAAATATTAATTAGCCCTAAAGTTTAAGAAAAATCAGTGTAGTTAATAAATTTAACAGTTTCACCATTTTCATTATATGGTCTCATCTAATGTTTATTATCTTGAGAGTATTTTTAATGTAATTATGCCTTTTTTATAAATTACTTTGGAACTAAGCAGCATTTAAATTTTATTTATTTTTATATTTTTTTATAATTTTTCTTTTAATGATATTACTAAAATACCTCATTTATATGAATTTATAAACATAAGGTTTTGTATAGTTTATTATTTGGTTACTCTTACCTCATTAATTAATAAGATTTACTTTTGCAAAAAAATCTATTATACAAAGATTTTACTTTAATTTCCTTACATTATAATTAATTATACAAATATTTTATCTAGTATTTTGTGTAATTTATTGTTTTTTTATTATATTCTTATTTCTGAACAGAATAAAACTATTTGAATTATCTTATATTCTGTTGACAAACAATATTTCTCAAAATTTGTTAAACAGACATTTTACTCAATAAATCAAAAAATTAGAAAATTTCTCCTTCATTTGGTATGAAATAAAATTTATTAATAGAAATAGATAATCTATTCTAAATTTAAATCTTACCATGAAATGCAGAAAACTTAAGCATTCAAACTAGTAATGGAGTATAAAAAGATGTTATTCAAAATAGAATATTGGTGTCAAATTCGATATATTTTTACATTTGTTAAAATTAGGTGTTTCTTATATGTTTATTTTGATTTTTAGAAACATGGCATTCCTCACGACTCTGGCTATTCTGTAGCTCCCCATCATTCAGGTGTTTACCCTGTTCATGAACCTTTGTATGAAGCTTGGAAAAGAGTGTGGAATGTAAGAGTTACCAGTACAGAAGAATATCCACATTTACGCCCAGCTAGATTAAGAAGAGGTTTCATCCATAGGAATATTATGGTGAGAAATTTTAATTACACATTCATTAATAAAGAGGTATATATACATGTCTGACTAGTTTATGAATCCAACTATTGCTTAAATCAGTGATTCTCAACCTGTGGGACGCGCCCCCTAGGGGGGCGCAAAGACACTAATGGGGGGGGGGGGCGCGAGCAAATCCAAGAGAAAATGTTATTAAAAAAAATTGATTAAGTGACTGAAAGGAAAGAACACACACACATACAAAACAAAATACATTACGACATATTTAATTATTAACTTATTAAATTAAAACAGCTTACTAAATTAAAAACAAATTTAATAATTATTAGTGACTTCCTTGGGCCTGTCTTTCAGAGCAAAGTTTTTCGAAGGAGGGTTTAATATTAGAAATAGACATTCTCAGTTCTTTTTCTATATTTAGCTGAGATCTATATTTTGTCTTCAAAGAAGCCACCGCAGAAAATCCAATTTCACAAAGGTAAGATGTTGAAAATGGTAGTGGAATGCGAAATGCCCTTGTTTTTAGTGCAGAAAATTCATCATCCACTCCTGCCCAAAACTCAAAGAGTGATTTATTACTAAATTGTCTTTTGGTTTCGCCGCTTGCTGTGAAGTCTATGAAGGTTTCTTCCTCTTCGATTGAGAATCCTTCGGGAGTGTTTTGAAATGGATCCCTCACCCATTTGTAACTTGATATCAGTTTTTCGTCAGCAAAAAAGTACTTTTTGAATTTCTTTGCTAGCATAGCTAAATGATTTTCAATGGTTACAAAAACAACTTTTACATGTTGTTCTTCCGCCTTGTAAGTTTTAATACAATCATTCAAATTTGCAAACATTGTTAAGTTTTCTTGCTTTAAATTTCTGCTCCACAATTACAGTTTAATTGCTTGTGCTTGCTGAATTTCAATTATTAATTTATTCAATTGGTCATTTATTAAATTTTAAGCTTGAGTTCTACTAGAGGTGGGTAAAATTTATGGCGGATTCAAGGATTAATGTAACTTTCAGTCATGAAACCTCAGGTTGTCTTGTTTCCTACAAAAAAGCATTAACTTTACCACTCGTATCCAATATGTGTATTTGCTCCTTGCAGTTGAAGATTCAAGTTATTTAATTTCTCGAATATGTCGACCATGTAGCTCAATTTCAACACAAATAAACTATCGCGAAAATTCTCAGCTTCCGGTCTGTTTTCCTCTTCTAGGAAAACGGCGATTTCTTCTCTTAATTCATAAACACGTTGCAAAAATTTCCCTCGTGATAACCATCTTGCCTCGCAATAAAATAGTAACGCTGAATGTACTGCACCCATGTCTTTACAAAGTGCGGTAAAGATTCTTGATTTCAGGGGTCTCATTTTTATATAATTTATTACGGTTACAACCGTAGTTAACAAAATATTCAAACCAGGACTCATTTCTTTGGAAGCCAAAGCTTCTCTGTGGATCATGCAATGTGTCAAGACGCACTGTAGCGATTTTTGTTTCACAAGTGCTTGAATACTTTGGAATCTTCCTGACATAGAACGAGCACCATCCGTGCATATTCCAACGCAATTTTTCCATTCTATGTGTGCCTCGTTCATAAAATCATTTAAGATAGCAAAGCGAGTGCTGTTGCTTTGAGTTCTATTGGTTTGCAGAAAAGTAATTCTTCTACTACTGTCAAATCATCACAAAATCTAACATAGGCAATGAAATGAGCATCTTTATTACTATCTGTTGCCTCATCGAGTTGTATTGAAAACAATTTGTAACTCAACTTCGACAAAAGCTGACACTCTGCATCTTCAGCTATATCAGCAATTCGATGGGCAACAGTATCATTTGAAAGAGGTATAGACTACATTTGTTTTGCGAAATTATCTCCAAACATAATTTCTACAATATCAATCGCAGCTGGCAAAATAAGCTCTCCACCAATGGTGTGAGGCATTTTACATCTGGCTATTTTGTATGAAACTTTGTAAGAGGCAATTAAAGCTTTTTCATTCACAGACAAAGTATTTCTAAACAATTATTTTTGCTTTTCATATGATTTTAATTTTAATTCGAAGAATTCTCTGGGTTTGTTTACGTACTCACTATGAAGCGTTTCCAAATGTCGTTTAAGTTTATTAGGTTTCATGCTGTCTGCCGCCAACATTTTTGAGCAAATGATACACAGGGGTCTTTCTTCTTCATTTACTTCAGTACTAGTGAACCCAAAATTTAAGTATTCTTGAGAATATTTTCTTGATTTTATTTTCTGAACCAAGCTCATCTGTGTACTTGTTGATGCTTGTCTATCGTCTAATGCTCGCTTTCGCCCGCTTAAAAATTTATCCTTGATTCTGCATAAGTCTGCTCCCGTGAATATATAATACGGTGAATTGCAATTACACGAAAATATATATAATATACACATTCAGAATAGATTCAATAGCGATAGAAGGATCGACTCGAATGAGATTGTCTGGAATTGAAATTGGCGTCATAGAACTTTCTCCTTCTCCCTATGAGAAAACATTTGTTCACATCTGAACAAGCTCCTAGCTTAATTTTTTGCTGACCAGACAAATTCCAGACAAATCGAAACTTCTTGCGAAACCGTGAGAATGCCCGACATGGCGTGACGCAAGAGCAATAAAAAAGCATAGGATTCTTGTTTATTCAATGCTGAGGATCGGTGTTGCAAAATGTCAATAAATTTCGGTATTCTTGGTAATTTGTAAAATTAAGGTTGTAGTGTAGGTTTAGTGCCAAAATACTCAAAATACATTATTATTGTATATATTTTATTGTATGCGGTGGGGAGGGGGGCACGATGAAAATTATGATTGAAAATTGGGCCGTGAATACTAAAAGGTTGAGAAACACTGGCTTAAATGATAATTATAAATTAAAGTTTTCTGTATCTTTATTCACATTTTTAATTTAAAATTTTTGTTTCCTTTAAGAAATGCAGTAATATTGCAAACATTTTCTAATATATTTATTTTTAAAAAAAAATACCATTTATAAATTCGCTAAATCGTACTTTAATCTAATGAATGT
This sequence comes from Latrodectus geometricus, assembly GCA_026290005.1. Taxonomy (NCBI): domain Eukaryota; kingdom Metazoa; phylum Arthropoda; class Arachnida; order Araneae; family Theridiidae; genus Latrodectus; species Latrodectus geometricus. Next base: position 160,648 of record JAPDSC010064741.1, read on the forward strand.
TTATATTTTTAAGGTTCTTCCAAGACAAACATGTGGTCTTTATACTCATACTATATTTTTGGACAAATATCCTGGTGGCCCAGAAAAATTAGAACTCAGTATTAAAGGAGGTGAATTATTTCACCTCTTTGTTTATAATCCTGTGAGTTGGAAAGATATTTATTTTGATTTATCTAAAATTGAAAAGTACATCATATTTTTTATTTTGATTTAAGTTAATCATTTTTTTTTTTTTTTTTTTTTTTGTAAGCCTTTTGAACATGACTTTGTATTTTGCAATTTCCTATTAAATTTGTGTTGATAGTAATAATGTGCTAATACATGATTTAGTACAAATAGTATGAGCATTATTAGTACATGTAATCAATTATTAAACAATAAGAAAAAACAAGCATGAAAACTAATATCTACCTGGAAAAACATTGAATATTAAACAATTTGCTATTTTAACTTATTATATTTTCATTTTCTCATTCTTATGAAACTATATTTAAAAAGATGATTTTAGTTTATGATATAAATTATTGCTTGCAATTCTATTTGTAAAATTGGTAATTTTTTAAAAAAATTGACAAGCATTGCTATGAAACAAAAGGAAAATTACTTTCCTTTTTTAAAATTTTAAATTAATATCCTAAGACTTTTGAATTATTTTGTTTACCTTCCTTTTCTTTTGTTACAAATAGATGTTTATTCTTGAAGTTACAAAATTTTAAAGTTTTCTACAACTTTTTTCTCCCAAAAACTGTAAATTTATAAAATGATACAACAAATGAGTAGATTTTCAAATCCATGCTTTTGAAATACTTTCCAATACTTTTTGAAAAATTTAAATGAACTTAAATGTCTTCTGGACCATTTTTATAAGCATGTTTGAATTTTTGTATCCACTGCAAGTATTTTGAATAATTTAGTTTAGAATTTTTATGGAAGTTAATGTTTGTTAAATAATCCAAAAATTTCTAAGTTATTGAATGTTGAAAAAACTTTCAAAAACTAATGTTACTTTACTTATATTTAATGCATATCTGAGCACAATGAGAAGAACTCAAAAATGTAATGCTAAGATTTTTCAAAGAAAACCAATAGCTGTGAGGAAGATTTGTAATTTGTTCTCCTTTTGAATAAATTATGCTGCAAAACTGATAAATCTTTTATTTATTTTAATCTCCTTTCAGAGTTATATTATCATAATTCATTGAATTCTGTTTAACAAAATTGTATATAAGTTTGTTGAAATATTTATAAAGAGAGTCTAACACTTAATTTTATTAATGTGTATGGTTTTTTTTTTTATAGTATTTGCTTAAAACTGTAAACTAATCTTCTGTTTTTTATTTTTTTAAGAACATACTTTGATGTTTACATAATGATTTATTTAATATTTTAAAGTTTTTATTTGTTTTAGGTCAATATATTTATGACACACCTTTCTAATTATGGCAATGATCGTCTTGCTTTGTATACATTTGAATCTGTTATTAAATTTGTTCAATGTTGGACTAATCTTCAACTTGTCACTCTACCACCTCTCCAATTAGCTGATAAATACTTTCAAACCTATCCTGAAGAAACAGATCCTCTATGGATGGTAAAAATTATAAAATTTATTTCAAGCTAATATCACAGATTGTAAAATATATTGCAGTTTTTATTGTTAAGATTGAAATATGTATATATTTTTGCATAATTATTAAAACAATGGTGCATTATAAAGACACCATCTTTTCCCCCATTTAAGACAAGAGATGAGACCAAATGGCATCACAGCCAGTTGTCTGGGCGTTTGAAATAAATAAAATACCTATTATTGATTTCTGATTTTCCTAACAAATAAAATAATCTAATTTATTTTAGAATGCAAATAATTTATTTTGAGAAAGAAAATAATTTATATTTATAAACCTCAAATTTATATCTTTGACATAAAACCATTAAGTATTTGTATTTTATTATTTCATATATAAAGAAATTATGAAATTTTGATATTTTTAAATGTTTCCAAAGTAATTATGAAAAGAACCATTTGAAAATTAACAAAATATTGAATGCTATTTAAAAGATATGCATTCTTTTTAAGACAATATCTTATAACAAGAATGATTTAAAATTTCCACTTAAAAAAAGATTTTTACAGTTTGGTTATATAACTCATTGTATATTGTTTTTCCTGAGTAAGTTACTTCTTTTTGTTTCCAACTGAAATCTTAATTTTATATCAAACAGTATTTTAAAGATATGTTAGCAGTATAAAATATTGGAAACACTTATGTATGGTTAAATTTATCTGTAATGAAGCTATATACTTCAAAGTGTGATTCTTTAAAGTGTATTTTAATCTGGAAAGCAATAATTTTTAATTAATATCTTTCCTTTTTTATCTCAAGAAAAATGTTATGGACAATTTTTAATAAGAAAAAAGGGGATTATTTTTTGTGCATATATTATCTTTCCTTCATTTGTAATGTATTTATTAATGATATACTTTTCCTCTTTGCTTTAATTAAATTTTGAAAAATCTGCTATTTGATAGTTTTACTCAGGTACTATTTATTTTGTAAAATTAACAAAATCTTAAATTTATGAAGGTTTTAGTTACTAGATGATTAATTTACTGTTATCATTTTTTGTGGATGTAATAACTAAGATTCATGTAGTATATTAGGGTGTTTTATGAAGTACTCATAGGTATATTATTTTACAAACTAGCTAATTTTTATATCATATAATTGAATGTATATACTTTGCCTTAAAAGTGATTAATCAGTGATTATGCATAATCCCCACTAAACTCTAAATGTGATAACTTATTGAATACTTGTCACTTTACCAGTAAATATAAATAAGTCGCAACTCCTAATAGGGAATGTGATAAATTTCAATTATTTTGTAGGTAAATTCTATTTCAATC
>JAPDSC010064741.1:179268-190312 GCA_026290005.1 Latrodectus geometricus
CTATATATAATATTTGAAGAAAAATTTTCTTGGATACCATCTTTAACTAGAAAAATTGATTTTTTTTTTTTTTACATTTATTCCACAATGGCCTTTATCATGAGTATGGAAGTAATTTGTTTAATTTTCTGCTCACAACTCTACATAGAACAAATTGGTCTTTAATACTATGTTTTTTACAGTAACTAATATTTTGTAAAGGTAATAAAGAATAATTAGTAACTATATTATAATTTGAATATTTTGTGGAATGTTTATTTGTAACTTTACTTTCAATCTTGAGAAATTCAACTTATAGTGAGGATCCAACATTAATTGTTGAGCTGTAGTTGAATTCTATTCTGTTGAATTTTTAATGGACACCATGGCAACACCTATTAAGTTGATTTTTATTATTGCTGTTTATTTCATTGCATCCATGTAATTATAGAATTCGGGTGAGGGGGGGGGCAAGAACTTTTCTGGGAGTGTTTTAAATTGTGTAGTCAAAATCTTATCATTTAAAACATTTTGCTTAAGTGAATCCTGGAAAATATTTTCCCCATTTAATTTAAATATGTACAGCAGTTGGTGGAAAATATTGTGTCCTTGATAATTTTTAAAGACTGATATTTTTGTTAATGTTTTTTCCTCATTTTCTGGAACTAAATAACAAATGCCATGATAAAATTTTGTTTTTAAATATATGTATTTCTCAAATTATATAGAAAAGCTCGATATTCTTACTGTGTAGTACCTTATGTATATGGATGAATGACACAATGCAACATCTTCGGATACAACAGCACATTTGTCTTCAAGATATTTTAAACTAATGTTTGAAAGTATTCTGAAGACAATTTGCACAGAATGAATTTTTTAAGGGGTCACACAATGAATATTTTAAAGGGAAAGAAATACATAAATTCACAGCTTACTCTTAAGTGTTGAATATATTTTCTGAACGGTATGCTATAAGGTTTCTCGGGTATTCTCAACAGCGTTCACATCTCTAAATTTCTGTAATTAATGCAAGTATTAAAATGATTCTGCAGCCTCTCAGTAGCTGCACAACATAGGAAGTGTCCTGATCGAAGTATTTTAATTCTCTTCGTGCGATCATTATTATGTCATAACTTTTCAGACATCGATTGCTTGCATGCAAATAAAAACTCTGTTAAATTTATTGTAATTTTATTCCTTTTTGTACGGGATAATACTGTCCTCTATGTATTCGAATCTTGTTGTCCCATAACATTTCCCTCTTCAATGTATTATAAGCAGTTTAATTTTGATTTTAAGTAAAATTAAGATTGAATATGCTCGATGAAATTTGTATAAAAGATTAAAGAATAAACAATATGCAATTAATAAACAATATACGATTAAAGAATAAACAAAAAATTATTTACAATGCTTTTGAGTCCATAAAAGGACAGAAAATTTGAAATTGATTAATCTGTAAAACAAAAACAAAAAAAAAAAAATTGTGAAATAGTTTCTAAATTGGAAAAATAAAAATCACATGAGAAATTGAAACTAATAATAGAGATTGTTTATAGACAAAAATCGATGTTAGGGAATAAGTTTAATTAATAAATGCAATTTAAATTGTTTTGAAAATGAATTCAAATTGAAAAATTCACTTACATATGACGTTTGCGAAAATCCCATTTTATAATTTGGCGCCTTACGAAACGAAATGAGAAAGTCAAGATAGAAAGTTGTTAAAAGTTTAAACTAACGAATTTTATATGAATAAAATTACATTTAAAAGGGAATAATATCCATATTATTCAGTATTAAAAAGAAAAGATAAAAGTAAATATCAAAAATTCTAGATATCAAATTATTTAAAAAATGACAGTATGAATATTTCATTGTAATAACACTCCCAAGAAATGTTTGGAAATAATAAAATCTTAGAAAAAACCAAATAAGAAAAAATTAATTTGATAAAAATTTAATAAACTTTTTGTAATTACTATAGTTAATAAAATTTTGACAGTGTCCAAAATGAATCTTAAAGGGGGTTGAAGTCTATTTAAAATTGCCATCACTTCCACTACATGTAGTGCTTAAAGGGGAAAATACTAATAGCTTTAAAAATAACAACATAGTAGAATTAAATGTATATTTTTGAAGTTGGAGTTGACATAATTGAATTTTTGGTAAAAGATCAATCTGTGCTTTGGGATTTTACTATTTACAATTAAACATTTTTCAGATATAATTTATTTCATAATTTTTAAATATTCATTAAATATAACAGAATTTAAGTTTAAATGAATATTTTGAAGGTATTTTACTAGCTGTAACGATTAATTATTCTCCGTATATATCCGACTTTGGCTGAAACTCTATTGTACACACTTGGACGTCCTTTCAATCCACATAAACCTTCAAGTCCTGTTCCATCTGTGACGAAGCTGGCTACTCCAACTACATTCCATTCTTTGTTGACCTCACAAACCAAAGGGCCTCCACTGTCACCCTACAATTAAAATTATAACACAGAATTTATTACTAATTTATGTTTAATTTTTGCTGTACATGAAATTGACAAACATTACAATTCGTTTATTTTGTGGTAAGAGAGTTGTAGATATTTATAGATTTCATGTTTTTGATATTTAAATTTCATTATCGTCTATGTGAATCGCCTTTCAAGAATATTTTCCATGTATTGTGGAGCAAATTCACGTGCTGCTAAGGAATAAAACGGCAATTCTAAACACCCTGTCATGCAGACGTACTCAGAAGGCAGAATTCATCTTTTAGTGTTCAACAGTGTTTGGGTTTAAACTAAGATATGTAGTTTACGCCCAAACAGAACTTTCTTCAAAAAAACTTATATGAAATAAATTTAATAAATTTTTCATATATATATCTATATATAATTGTACATGTTATAGAAGGGAAAGCTATAGAGGGAATAAAACTTTTTTTAAAAAAGACATCTATCTAATATGTAAAAAATATAACTTTTCTATAGTACTAACATGTTTTATTGATATTATTCGTGTACATTTTAGAAATTTCAAATGCTTAGAAAGAATACATTGCCTGGAAATTTTAATGTATGGTTTGTACGATTTGCGTATTTCAGAAAAGATTAGGCTCTTTAGAAATTGAAAATAAAATATCTTGTTCTTAAGAAGAATTTTTTCACAATGAATGTTTGTTTCCTGATGTGAGAACGTTTGTTTGATTATTTTTTTATAAATGTCACTCTGAATTTACAAACCAAGTCGAACGATTTTTGATTAACTATCTGTTAAAATTTTTCCCATGTATGAATTTTTATAATGCTATTGAATTATTTTAAAAATGTCAATGTTAAATTATTGCAATAGTTTCCGAGGAGTGGCACAATTTTGTTTCAGATGAATCCCTGTTCTGCACATTGTATTCTTTAAGTTTTTACGTCTGAAGGCTCCGAAGAAACCACTTTTTGGCTGATTGCATTCGATATCGTCATAGAGGAACTGCACCTGATGTAATGGTATGAGTAGCCAATGGATACATGATGCACACATCTGTTCGGCTAGATAGTAATGGTGTTCGATGTATATCTGAGATCTTAATACCATTCGTACTTTATATTTGAGGCCTGCAAAAGCCCATCTTTCAACTAGAAATGTTAAAATATATGTCGCATGCCATGTTCTGACCTTTCTCGATACCGAGGTTATTCGAGTGTGCTGCCCAGTCTTCGAACCTTACAAATGAAAATATCTACTTATAAGTTTTGATAGAACAGCCTGTCACCCTTTTCTGGCAACTACGGTTGGCGAGGTATGTTGTAGACTTAAAATAGTATGAAATAAGCTGCCTTTTCTGTCATGCAAGGGTAGTTCCACGTCATTTTAACCTGATAAGGGACTTTTCAACTACTATTTCTACACCCTCTAAAATACCCAAACTACTTGAAAATTTAATCATTTTGTCTTTATTTTCCGGAAATATCATGAAATGATATTACTGGAGAATAAATATCTTTTTTTGATTTGCTTTCAATTATGGTAATGCATTTTTAATGTCGAGCAGTGCAATTTATGAATATGACAGAAATGTAGCATTTCGTCTTAGTTTTTCTTGAGAAGATAAAATATATACAAGTGTTTGAAAAATTGGTAAATTTTTCTGGCATCATGTTGGCACATTGAACATTTACAACCGTTCTGAATGAGGACAATTCGATGTAATATGGACTCGAATATTGACTAAAAGTATTCTGAAGACTTTGAGGTCTTCATGGCAATCCAGAAATGATTAGCAGTGTGAGATTGTGAAGATCTTGGCTGAAAGGCACATTGTATTCATACTAAATATACTCAATAATTTTCATGTCTGGAGATATAGATAATCATTGAAAGCGTCTATAAGTAAAAGACCATCCTGAAACCAATCCAAAGCAACTGTTGATGTGTAGGGTTATCACATAGTTCTACTGAAATTGCTCAAATCCACCAGAATGTGTATTGGACTTGAATCGCTGTAAATAATCAATTTTAAAATGCTTAATTATGTATCGGCTACCAAATTCGTCTTTTGACGCATCAAGAGACCATTAAAATGGCTGTTGACTGTACTTCGTACTATGATAGAGGCTTTTGCAGTTTGAATAGTTCTCGGTTGAGGTATAAAGACTGTAGATTTATGCAATTTTTACCTGAATCTCTTATGTCCATCCATTAAAGCAAATGGAAACAATTGTCAGACTAGAAAATATTTTTCCCTCATCGACTGTCCAAGGATAGTATTGGATGCCCAATAAAAGTCTGTCTTGCAGTCAATAGTTGTATACATATTTGGATACAAAAGTCAATATAACTGATGATCTGCTAAATAGCTTTAACGTTGTCATTCATGGATTCACTAACACTTTTTCAGTTGGAGGAAGTGTTATAAGCATATCTCTTCTGAGAATTCTTATGTATATCGAATCTAATTCTTTCAAGTTATTTTATCTGCCCTCCATTGTTCGAGATTTCATGGTTTTCTGAGTGTTGATATTCATTTGGGAAATGATAGTACGAAAATATAAAATTTTATTGTTATTTCAGAAATATGTTATCTCTTGTACTCCGACTAAAACACTTTGAATATCTCTTAAGTCTTAATAACTTGCTTTTTTTGCATAAATGATTTTACAAATTTGGCAGGCACTTATTGCCTTATATGGATACAGTATGTACATTTTTTTTTATTGTTTAGTAGCATGCACATTCTTGTTCTAGTTTTTTGTTTATTTTAGTATCTGAATGTAGTTTGGGCAACTAATTGAAAGGAATATTTTTCCAGGAAAATAACTTTCTGCTACTTTCAGCATAATTACTTTTAAACATGTTTTCAAGATTTTATGAAATCTACTTTTACTTTTATTTTATTTAACGCCTATGATTACCGTGTAATATGAACAATATTCATGGGAATAGATTGAGAATTTTTCAATCTGAAATTCAAATCAAAGTCTCAATAAAAATGAAGTGAAATAATAGTCACTGATGATACATTTATTAGAATAAGTGAAAAGCATTAAAAAATTATTGTCATATTAAGAAAAAGTTAAATAAAAGTATTATTAGTTAATTATATCTGATATATTTTTAAGTATCCAAGCTCTTAGTTGAATATTACTATAAAGTATATTTGCTGATTTAATATATAATACAATAATATTATCAAAATTATACGAAAATAATATTTGTTTGGAAATACATTAAATTTGCATATATTTTTCAATTAATTACCAAAATTATGTCTTCTAATCATTGGGAAAATATTAAAAATATTTTTCCTGCACAAGAATACCTAAACACTACAAATCGTATTACTTTTATATATTTTAAATCTTATATCTAAAGTTAGAGCACAGAAATTTCTTGTTCTTTAATTTTTGTATGTTTGAGTTATTACATTATTTGAATTTCCGCCCATAAGCAATGAAGAGAGATTTTAAAAGCAGTTATATTAACAGTCGTATTTGACAAATAATTACTGTAGTGAGACTATTTTTTAGAACTAGTATCAGTTGTTTTATGGTTAGGTAATCTAAATTGCAAATTCAGATACATATTAAGGTCACTGATACATATGTTTAGAGCAGTAGTCTTACTAAGAATTTCAAGCCACCATTCGTCTCATATGAATAAAAAATACTTTCTATCTGAACTTCGGTTCAGATAGAAACTATACTGATACTTTCTATTGAACTTCCATTCAGGTAGAAAATATTTTTTTACATCACATTGAATACATATAGATTCAATAAGTGTTTTCAGCTGAATAGGAACACATATTTCATATTCTTTACGTTGTTTCTCAGCGCAAGCTTTCATCTGAATGCAAACACAAGCTCCATTCTTTCGATTTCTATTTGTATGGAAGCATATTCCATTTACATCACATCGTTCTCTAACATGATATTTCTTGGTCAATGCTACTTGCATAATTCAATTACAGGTTCCATATCTGTGCCCCTTTCGATATTGCTCAGATTTGACTCTCTCATTATTTTATTTTGAAGTTAAAGGAATTCTTACCTGAAAGAAAGTCTTGACCTAAAAACCACCACCGAAAATGGTTTCTATGTTAAGACACAAGAATTTTAATAATCAAGTACTAACAAGCTAATTTTATTTTTAGATAATCTCATAAATTGATTGGGAGATTGTGAGAAAATTCTAAGGGCAAGTATGCATCTTGATTTTTCTTTATATCCTTTTGACTATTAACAAATAAATTTTGTTATCAAGTAATTTTGCCTTTTGATCGATATACTTACGTGACATACGCCTTGAAGAGGTGCCATACTTCCAGCACATATCATTGTTTTCGGATTGTACTGATCACCAACTAGTCTTCTGCACAATATGTCGGGTTGCACGGGATGATAAGCTTGTTTCAATACATCAGAACCACCAGAACCTTTTTAAGAAATGTTTAACAATTAATTGTCACCTTTCAAGTCAACATTTAGAAATATATAAAGATAATAAAAATGATATCAACCTCTTGTGGAACCCCATCCTGTTGCAAAGCAATTGCTAACAATCGAGAGTTTCACATACGGATCTGGAAGACAAGCTGGTTGGACATATTTCGTGAATTTCACCGGTGCATTCAGTTTGACAAGAGCGATATCATGATTAATATCAAATTCTCCATTCTTCTCAAACTGTGAAATGAGTAAAATAATTAGTACACCAGTAAGCAAAAATTGAAATTTTTGTATTCATCTTACCTAAGTTACAAAGAAATTTATTTTTTGAAATAAAAATCAATTAATTATATTTTGTTTATTTTTATACTTTAATTTGTTGGCACGCGTCCTAATATTTAGAAGATTCGGTAAAACTTTCACTAATAATAAAGCTATAATATCAGAGAAAAACTTTTATTTATTTATTTATTGGAATCGATTAATTATGTTTTATTTATATACAAAATTAAAATTCATAATAAGTTAAAAATTATAAAAATCCATGTAAATAATATTATTTACATGGATAAATAAATTATAAAATCACTATTATACCAAATTCATAAGAAATTTAATAATTTGTTGATTGTATTAATTATAAATTTTTTAAGACATTATATATAACTATGAAATATTTTTATCTCGGTAACTATGTGTTATATTTAAAATATATAATACTTATCATTTTTACACATGTCTAAAGTCCATTATACTATGTAATACTTAAGAGTAGGACAAATATTAATAATAGACACTAAATCATTCGGTAGAAAAATTACTTTTAAATAATTTCAACAGCATAACTGCATGAATTGATTAAAGTTTAATTTGCACTTTACTTCCTTCACTTAACATTATTTGTTTTCAGCATTAACATTAAAAACACATACAAAATTAAATTTAGAAGAAATTTAAGCTATAATTAGTTCTTGAATGTAAAATTAATTTAATAGATATTTGTCATAATTCATGAGATAACCAACATCGACTATGTTAATTTTATATAATATGAGACAAGATATTTCCCTCATAAAGTTAACAAATTCCAAATATTTTCTTAAATGTGTATTTGAAATTTATACATTATTTTAGTATCGGGTGAAATGCGCTTAAGAATTCACTGGCATTTAAATGTAGGAAATTTTATAGAAATGCAGGAAACTGTTCTTTTTGAAGTTGATAATTTAATATCATTTATAATAGGAAATGTTTTGTATTATATAAGAAAAAAGAGATAATATAATAATTTTTCTCCATTTGGTTTTAAATGGAATAAAAAGTTTCGGAAATATATATCTTCCCTTCAGTATCCTAAAGAAATCCACATTAAAAAAAAAGAACACAATATTTATATCAGATTTAACTAATTAATTCTCCTATTAACAAACTTAATTGAAAATTAAAAAATTTATAAATTGTCTTACGTAAGTTTCCACTGAAGGTAGATCATGTTTAGGATGTTGCTAATATTTTCTTAAACTTAATGGTATAGAAAATTTATAATCATAACATTAATATTAAAAAAAAAATCATGCGTGATTAATTCATGTTTCTCTTCATTAAAAACTACATTAAATACTTTTTTAAATTTTCATTTTACAGGTAAATATACATAGTTAAAATCATTTTTTAAAAGTCGCAATACTTTTTTTATTTTGGAAATTTTTCTTTAATTATATTTAAAATTGACTCCCTAACTGAAATCTCAAAAGTGATTTCACATGGAAAAAATCTTTTATTGTTATTGGATTAATTGCTTATAAACACAAAATAATCTTATTTTCGTCTTTCCAAATACTAAAAAATTGAGACAGTATGCCTCCCTTGGTTAACTTTAAAGATATCGTTTCGTGAAAATCGAAGAAAATCAAAGAGAGCACAAAATTCTTAGAATTTAAACGTTAATACTATTTCTCTCTGTGCAAAATTGACCAATCAGTTTACTGATTTTTCTAAAAATATACCAGTTGAAATGTTTATTATCTAGAGATAGTAAATAAAACGTAATGTCTCCTTTAACAAGTAAATAGCCACATAAAAAGTATTATATTTTAAATAATTGATAAATAAAAAACAGATTAATACTTGATTATTTTATTTATGAGAGTTCTAGGAGGAAAAATTTTAAAAGACATTTGTTACTGTATATAGTGTAAAGATTAATATAAATCTTTTAATTTCATTTTGTGTTTTTATGTTCAAAGGAAAAAACTTCATAACTATGAACAAAAAAGCTATTTTTTTTTATAATTTTCACCACACTAAAAAAAAACTAAGAATATATTTTGCTTACGAGATTAGACATTAACAGTTTCGACATTAATGATATCCTTATGAATTAATGGTCTCTAATGACACTCCCTCAATTAATGATTCAAACGTTATAGGCTAATGATTAATGTCAATTAAATGCAAGAATTGTAAAAATGTTAAACAAATAATTGTAGTGAATATCATTTGTCATTTCTTGAAAGTTTTTTCAGTGTTATAATTACGTTTTTAATTATAAGAAGTACAAAAAATAGAGAGAAATGGTCTAAAAAAATTGTAAAATGTTTTTTTGCGAATTATACATCGTAAAAAATGATTACGTTAATTTTTTAAAATATCCATGTAAACATTTAATTGGTTAAATTAGTAAAATAAAATACGTTTTTAGTGTTATTTTTTAAATACAAGTTAAGTGAGAATTGAGTGCAATTAGAATAGCGCGAAAGTCATATTTTGAGTAAAAGTTCCTTCGAATTTACTCTGAAAAAAAAAGAAACTCTTTACTTAATTTGTATTTAAATTTAGAAGAGCAAAACGCATACTATGAACAAGAATAGCATAGAAAAATAAACAAAATGTTAAATAATATAAAAAGTTACATCATCACGGAAAAATGTTTTATCGTAGGGTAAGAATTTAACGAGACAAAATAAACCAAGTATAATAAAGTTTATTTTTCGTTTCAATTATCTTAACAATGCTTGTTTTATAAACTAAGATTATTAGATGGCATTCATATTGTATGAAATATTTTAAATATATTTGGTTATTTGATTTTTTTATTGCTTTTTTTTTTACCTAAATCCTTAAACTAGTGTTTGATAATTAAATAAGTTTATTTCTATATTTATGAAAGATAGAAAGATTCCATGTAAAAATACTGGATGGAAAGTCACTTTATTCTAAAGCTGTATCTAAAATTTGAATGCTCATTTAAATAATATAAAATGAAATATAATAAATATTCTAAATAAAATTTTAAAATAACCAGTTTTTTTTCTAAAGAAAAATCATAACATGGAAGTATTAAACTAAGATAATTGCGTAAGAAAAATAATATTTATATTATAAGGAACCATAGCAACCATTATAAGGAACCAATTTAAACGATTTTATTTTAAATTTGTTCGCAGACAAAATATTGCCCAGAAAATTAAAATTTTTATGTCAAGATATATTATAAAGGAATAGGAGCTCATTTTCCCGAAAAAAGGATAAAAGATTTAGTGAAATAGCTATAATATTTGTAGTAGAGTGCATTCAAGTATATTGATTTAAACATTCTACTACAAAAATTCTTATGCATTCTCAATTTCAGTTTGTTTGCTCCTTTAAAAGCAAATTAAAAAAGGCAGGTTATATATGATAAAGAATAGTTTCTTCATTGAAAATATTTTGTATACCGGGAACAAAGTCATCAATTTAACAGAAAATGAAGTCCAATGTTTTGAATGAATAGCTTGCAATAAGAAACATGGTGAGCTGCCAACTATCTCAATTTATCATGTAAGGGATTATTTATTATTTATCTGGTGTCACAATTTGTAGGCTGTCATTCCCATTTGTTGTTCAATATTCATAACAATGCTATTGTGAAAAATGTACATTTTGAGAATAGGATCAATGATTGTGTGACGGATTTTTTTATATTTTGAATAATTTATTTAATGTTGTAAAATATTTGTGTAAAATGTAAAATATTCCAGATTTCGAGTTTCATAGGAAAAAAAAATACGTTATACACAAAGGTAAGATATCTATAAAAGATGAATTGAGCATTTTTAATATTATACTTTAATGAAATAC
>JAPDSC010064745.1:0-12842 GCA_026290005.1 Latrodectus geometricus
GTTCCTATAGAAATATATTTTTTCCTAAATAATGCTTTTGAAATTTTAAAAGTACTAATTACAGATTAAATGATTCATACATTTTTAAAGGATTGTTTGTGATTGCATGCAAACATTTGCTCTTTGTAAACATATAACAATTTTATATTGCTTGCAATTATCATAATTTTATGTATGATAACCCCTGAGTGACAGGCACTTTTCATAAATTATTCTATAAGTTGTAGGTTGCGAGAAATATTTTAGAGTTTAATATATAAAAAAATATTATCATGATGAAAATATGAATCACTAAAACGAATTTAATACTTTTTATCCATTTTTTTTTCATAACTCGTCTTACAACAAGTAAACTATTTCCAAATTGTCTTATACATAGTTTATTACATTGAACATAAACATTATAGACATTAGAATGACCAGTGTAAAAACAAAATGGATATAACTGGATTTTGTTTTTTTCTTTTTTGAGTGTGATTTTTAAAGAACTGAATTAAATCTATCTACAGTGGAAAAGCATAAAAAGTAAAGATTTTTCGTTGCAATTTTTTCATGTTTAATAAAAATATATTATTAAAATTACCAGTGAGGCAACGCAATGTGTAAAATATCAGAGGAAATTAAATATCTTTGGGTCCTCCCTAGAATAATTCGAACATATACTACCCAACTCTTGTCCTACGTTGGGTACCAGAAATTGTTGGAACACGTGTTGAGTCGTATATGTTTCAATTAATCCATTGAAGACTCAAAGAGTTTTCATTTTTTATTTTTTATTCACAGGAGAGACATGAATCGGAAAACCCAGCCAAAGAGAAAGTGAAGTGTTATATTTATTAGGAGTGCTAATAGCGCCCCCTGTAATATAATGGGGGAGATGCAACAGGGGTGATTATGTGGATATCTGCATATGCTAAGTCGCCGAAAGCAATGAGCTGAACACATTTTTTCTAGATTTTTCCTACTGCTCTTTGAACTGGGAATGGTCTATTAAAAGTGATTACTAAGTCTAAAATCCCAAAACCTAGTTTTCCGCACAATTAATTTACACAAAGCTCACTCACCAATAACAACGTAAGCTCATAAATCATGACTTGATCGGTAGTTGCCCCGAAAGCTCAGAATAATTAAAATGTCATCCTAAGAGCTCATAAACTCTAAAATTTTATAACAAGTTATTTTAAGAAAATGATCCATAGAATGTGTATATATTACGGATATTTAAGAACAAAAATATTCGTCTTTTGTAATTTCAGTTCTATAAGAAGTTAATATAAAAAGCTTTATTTGGCTACAAAGTACTACATGGCATATTAATTGCTCATGAATAAGGGATATTATATTTTCCTTCATGCTGATAATTTTATTATTATTATATAAACACCAGTCTCTATTACTAATTTTTCCTTTCATCTATAAACAATATTAAAGCGTATCAAGTTCAATGGATTTTTTCCAGAGTTTAAAATTTGCTAATAACTATTTAAGTGAATAATTTAAAATGGAGTAAATTGAATTGAAGACAAATAATTTTAAGGCATACAATAGGTAAAGAATTATTATCTTCAAAAATCTATTCTCAATATTTATATACTTAAGTGGATGTAAATTTATTAGAAAAGGTAAACTTCCAAATTATAAGTATTAAAAAAAGCTAAATTAATGAAACTGTCAATTATACTTTATCATTAATTCGTATTTTTGTTTGATATTCATTACTTATTCATTTCTTTTACATGCACTCATAAAAAATTAATGAATGAAAAGTAATGTATAAAGTTAATGTCATCTGTCAAAATTTGTTGAAATAAATAAAAAAAATGATATAAAAATGAAAATTATTTCAAATTATATCATTTGTTACTTATTTTATTTTTATATCGATGTTTTGATTTCTTAAATAAAAATATGTGCATAAAGAGTTATATAACATTAAGTAAATGTTTTTATCAATGACTATTAAAAAGGTTTGATAAAATTTTGTAATGTATTTTCCAAACTATTTCTTAAAAATTTATTTACCTCTTTATTTATTTTTTACAAGGTATTATCTTTAACTAAATATAATTAGTCTATTATAAACATTCCATGTATCTCTCATAAAGTGAAATATTTATACTTTGCTTCATTGTTCTCATTTATATGTAAATAATGTAAATATTTTTTGCAGTTACATGCAATTTGATGCCCTTAATTTTGTGGGCATGAATATAATCAAAATGATTTGCTGTAATGAAATAAAAGTCAGATTGGTAATAAAATTATAAAATAAAAGTCATATCGATAATAAAACTGTAAAATAAAATCACAGATCATTCATTTTGTTGTTATGTTGCATGCAGAAATTACAAATTTAATATTAATTTATTCTTGTAATTCAGTGCCAAAAATAATAAAAGTTATCAACGTATATGTTTTTCAACTTATTAAATAAGTCATAATGCGTATTCAGGCATGCTTTTAATTTGCTAATTAAATTACTTGTTTTATTATTTAATGTAGCGGAATGTCAGCATCATAATTTTTCTGCAAACTGTTTCATATTAGAAATGATTTTTAATATAATATTAATAATTAAAATGCCTTTCTAATAAAAGATATTTCTCATTAGAAATGTATTTTAACATCCTTATTTCTTTATTCATTTTATGACATAAGGAATTACATTCAATTATGATTATTTGTATGTAAAATAGGTTGTATATGTGTAATTATATTTATATGGTCCAATTTAATATTTATTTTTTATTTATTTAACAGAAATATTACATTTCATCGTTTTCGTACTTATAATGTGTTATAATTAATATTGCCTGAATGTTTAAATTAATTTATTAAGCAATAATTCTGTTTAAATGATGGATTATTTTAACGTACAGAATGAGTAAACCTATTTCAAAACTAAACATGTCGTAGGAGGTAGAAAAAGCTAATACGATAAGTTATTAATATCTAATGTTATATGAAATACCCAACGATAAATTGCATATATTTAATGAAAATATTGGATTAGTTATTTCAGTCATTTAGTCAACCAAATATATCAGAAATTCCTCCACAAAGCCTTATGAATAAATATATTTTAAATCTTAATATACAATATATTGATAACAAGCGCATTAGGATAATATCAAACGCTTTCATTTGTTCTATGAGATAATCTGTTATTCATATATAATGCCAATAAATATTTGATAATTCCTTTTAATAACCAAAAACTTGTGACATTAGTTACTTTGTCAGAATATCTTTGCCTTTAGTGATGTTAAACATTGAAATTATATTACCTATTATAAATAAACAATTTGTTTCCCAAATAGATATTCTTCAGTTAAAAATACGTTCCGCTGATCATGAATATTCATTTGTAAAATATATAAGTGCTCCTTAACCCAAGTCAATAATGTAAAATATTGTTACAATGTATTATTTTTAATACTTTTAACCGTGAATAATAATTGTTCGCAAAAGCTGCCTAAATATTCCTTATACTTTAGATTTTTAGATTTGAGCTTAGAATATTGTCTGTAAAAATCAATATTTTCTTGATTAAGAATAAAGTGAATTTATTTTGTTTGCATTATAGGCAAGTTTTCATAAAATATAGCTCCTATTTATTCAAGGAAATAAAAAAAATATATCTTAATTCGCTATGTAAAGTTCAGTTCCCTGTAATAAAGAGAAGGTGAAATCCAGTTTTCATTTCATTATGTAATTTTATTTTGCTATATCTTAATAACTTCATAGTTTGTTTTGAATGAATGAATGTCCAAAATTCAGCTAATAAACATTTGTGATATTAAAACTAAATAAGAAAACTGTAGCTGAATTCTCACATTGTTTAAGAAATTATAATCCCACACAGTTTTGTATTCTACCACAAATTATGATATATAGTTTGCTAAACATAATTCATATAATACAAATATACATAGCATCTTCAGTTTATGAATAAGATTTTGAAACATAGCATAAGCTGATGACCATGCCACCATAAAGCAACTATATAATATAAAGCCTTATCGCTGGACCAGCTCTTCTCAATTTAACAAATGCTATTTGGTCTCATTAGGCAACCAAAATACATCTAGCACCCATTGCTATCAACATTAGAGGAACGTTTGTCTTTATACACCATAAGTTGAGCAAACGCTCGACTCCATCAACTCTTCGCAACACGCAGAAAAAGAACCAAATAATGACTGTGAGTGGTTTCCTATATTGGCCGTACACCATGAAATATTTAAGCAGACATTCTACTTAATAGAACTAGTCTGCAATTGGAAAATATCTGGACTCATAAAGTAATGTTCTTTTGCAAGCCTTCACAGAGGACTTCACTTTCATGGTGTGTGCACGAAGTGAACTAAAACTGGAAAATGTAGCAACCAGAGCTCTGAGTTACTTAAAACCCTGGAGTTACGAATACGAACTTCAAATTCACATGGAGAAGACTAATGACCTACTTATAGTGGAACTGAAATCTGGCTCGTAGTTCCTCCTAGGAAGTTATAGATTAATAAGAGCTGATAAAATCTAATTTTGGAATAGATTTTTTAATAAATTTTTTTATCCAAATTATTTCACAAGGCACTTTGGCAGCTCAACAACATGAAAGCAGACTAATTGGAAGAAATGGAGTTTTTCTACAAAATTTTCTATCATCCTGTACAAGATAGTTTTTAAAAGAATGTTGTGCAGTCTAGTTTCATTTTGGAGAAATTCCGTATCTTAAAGATCTTACTCTAAACTAGACAGAATTCAACGTAGTTTATGTTATACATCAGTTTCTTTAGAACAACGCCAAAATCAATTCAATAAGTAATTATTGCACTGTTTCCTTCGAGTCTGACATTTAAAGTGGAACCCCAGTATGTTAGACTAAATTGTGGTCTTATCCCAGCAACTGCTAAGTCTTCTCAACTATCAAAAGACATAAAGGAAATAAAGCGTATAGACACAATTTTCCCAGGTCTTTTTTTAGCAGAAATCCTGAATCTCTCTTGTTAAATAAAAATAATATCCTCACCCATAAAGTAGACAATAATAACTTATTTGATGGCTCAAAACTGTACGAAGGTTTTGAGGTATTTCTTGTTTTATTTCAGGAAAATTGGATAACTTCAACATGAATAGCAAAATTAAGTAATGGAAATTCAATTTACCAAGCTTTCTTTCTTGCATTCTTTCTATGAAAGCAGCAGTCAGCCAAGCCAAGAAGTTTACATTTTCAGTCACCACATGGTCAGACAGTCAAGCCAGCTAAAAATTCCTTCTTAACCCATTCAATAAAAGTCGAACTGTTATTGGAATATAATAAGACTATCTGGTAAATACTCAAATCATATAGGTTAAAACACATAACAATATAGAAAGCAATGCAAAAACGCTGACGAGTTGGCAAAATATTTAACGTCTTGTGAATCAGCTATTCTTAACCGTCTACCCATGACAAAGTATCTGGTTAGAACATTCTAAACGCTTGTGTACACGGCAAAAAGAGTGAACGGATTTCAACACCGAGAGGACAATCTATGATTTATTTCCTTCCGTCAGGAATACTCTTCTCTCTTGGAATAGAAATGAAATTCTTTTTCTAACAGGACATTGGCCTTTATAAAACTATTTTCCTCTATTCCACTTTACCTCTTCACCTGGCAGCACTTACAGAAATGTAGGTAATCTACTTCACTGCTTGGCAACATGTCCCCTAATTTCATCTTCACCTATTGCAAAGTCACAGATTTATTGGCCTGCCACACGGGAGAAGAAACTACTAGGAAACAAAATCCCTGGAAGGAAACTTAATGAACTAATAGACTTCCTGACAAACAAATAACGACTTTTCAAATGGTTAAAGGATGGAAATACTTACCATCTACCTTAACTAGTGAACATATCCACAGATTTCTTTTAAACACTTTCTTCTGCATATTACCTACTTTTGCTATTTTTTATTTGTAACTTGTACATGCCTTTATGTGCATTACTTACAGATTAGTAGGCTTAAGAACCTTTTGATGTAAAATTAAAAATTATTAATAATTATTCTAGAGAGCTTCATCTAAATTGGTAAAGCTCCTCGTGTATTAGGAACAGGGAGATCTGCTGGTGTGAACGTAATCATTTTATGGTGTCTATTATGTATTGAATAGTAACATTTAAATAAGGTTATTAAAGTTTGCATGTTATCTCTATCTTGGAAAGTATCATGGAGATCGTTATTAGGTGTATTGATATATCAATAAATTTAATATATAATCAATAACCAGAAATAAATTTTTTGGTGTGAAATCTCCTCATCTGGGAATATCAATTTAACAATTTTAAATAGTACCTTACTTAATTTAGTATCTTTTTTTTATATTGACAATAATTTCTATAAGCCGATTTGCATTCCTTTTGCAAATACATGAACTTTATTTTTTAAATGCGTACATAAATGTTGCATTGGTAGAAGCAGTGACAACGTAAAATTTAATTCTGAAACATGTAAACACCAAAGCACTTCTTCAAGAAATTTTAATAACATTTTTAATGATATAATAACTCTTGAAATTACAAATATTACAAAGGTAAAATTTCATTTTTGCTAAAATTTTATGTTTACATAAGTTTTTATATATTGTTGTTGTTGCTTATCCCCCTGGTGAAGAAAAGCTCACACCAGGTCCAGAAGATCTGGCATAGGGTAGTATGCAGTTTATTTTTCGGAGAAAAACCACACGGGCAGAAGACTGACTTGACCTCTGAACACACATGCTATAGGTCCCCTTTTATAGGGTAGGCAACCATTCATACTCCATTTATACTAGGAAAAGGCAAATACACGATAGAGAGAGAAAGTACAACCATGCCCAAACCGGGATTCGAATCCCTCCCTATCCGCAATCAGGTATGCTAAACACTAGACAGAGTATGCGACATTTTTATATTTTGTTATTTGAGTACTTAAAAAATATATACTCTGTAAAGAAATTACTTGGACTTTGTTCTAAAGAAATGTTATTTAGGTATTTATATTATTTAGGTACTAAGATTATTTTTCAAAAGTGTAAATGAAATATGTACTCAATTAATCGCACATATAAATCACTATTCACATTTTTATCCTTATGTGATAAAATGTAAACAAGACGTAAGTTAATTGTAAATTGCATTTTCATGATTATTGCTTACAGTGTAAAAAACTTGCTGAACATAAAATTTTCTTAATAAAGATATATAATTTATTAATTTCTAATAAAGTAGTCGGTTACATATGTAATAAAATGAGAGAAGTTGACCTTATTATTTAAATAGATATTTGCCCACGACTTTCATCTTCATAATAATTAGGCTTAAATTTCCAAACTCCCTTCAACTATTATTAACTTAAAATAATTGTGATTATTCCCATAAGATTGAACGGGAAATTTTGCCCGACTGAAAAAATTTTCTTTATATCCATTATTAGAGTATTCTTAAAGTTCATATACTTGAATTAAATCAATTTTATATATTGTAACTAAAACATGAATCAACAATTATTAAAAAAAAAATCATCATTTCCTTAAAGAAGACAATTCAAATAAAATAGTCTGTTGTATTTTTGAAAATTTTATTTTCGATTATAAAATATATCTTTTATTAGAGTATTATTTTCCATAAAAAAGTTAAAGAAATTCCTATATATTAGTTTTAAATATAATTTATATTTATTTAATTCATTTAGGATAATTCTCCAATGTTTGATTAAAATATTTCAAAATTTTAGCATATTTGAACTAGTTTATGATTAAAATTTTAATAAAATAATATTAAAAACCAATTTTTAGAAATTATTAATTTTCAAATAAATATTTACTTAAGTACTATTACACACATTCCATTTCAAAAATGGCGTAAAAATTTCAAAGATTAAAATATGTTCTGGGTGTTTAACTTCAAAAATATTTTGCAAATGAATTATGATTAATGCATTAGATGACAAAATAAATTAATAATTTTCGCCATTAATTAATATTAAAATTTAAAATTAATACACAGCGCAACTTTAAAATTTGCTAATAGCCCTACTTATCTGTCAAAAATTAATCAACGAAGTATTTATAAGCATGTATTAAGAGCGTTGTTAATTACGATTATTGATTATTTAAACTTTAATGGATTTTTCTGAATTTTCATAGTTACTAAAAATACATATAACTCTTTAGCGAGAATTTTTAATTACTAAATTTAAATTAACTATCTCTCTCCAGTTTTGCGGAAAATTAAGTACAGTAATTAATATTCTTAAGCTGAGTACTAAGTTATTTCTTAAATGAAAAATTGTAAAATAGTAACGAGAAAAAATACGAGAACATTTTTCAAAGCTAAATTAAAAATTGTTTAAATGTGGGATATCATTCTGGTTTCTGGGAAAACAGTCTTGTATTCTGCAAGATATAAATTTATAATCGGTAATGGAAATGCCTTTCCATATGAAAAATGGTCAACATCAGCCTCCTCTAAAAGCATTGCTCACAAAATTAAAATTGTTTTTCTTATATTTGAGCTGTGTTTAAGGAGCTACAAAATGGGTAATTTTAAACATCTGTTGTAAATTGTTTGGATCATGTTTTATATATATTCCAAATGTAATAACAAAATGAGATAAATTATGCATTTTTTATTAAAAACTTACTGCTAATATTGTTTTAGGAAAATTCGAACAAGTTCTACCACATATTATCACGCTCTATTTCACCATAACTAGCTTTAATTTTCTTTAAAAAATAAATATTTAAAAAAAAAAAAAACTTGAGCTTATTTTTTATAATATCGAAATATAATTTTTGCTAAGAGTATTTATAAGTAGACGCAAATTCTAAAAATAACTAATTTTCTCTTTCAATTTTAATGTATAAATAGTACTGTCAATTAAATATTAAATAAAATGTTTGATCAATTGGATTTTTTTAAAAGTCATAGGGTTATGTGTTTACCTCTGAACTTTAATTTTTTAAAATATAGCCAACAATAACTGTGTGTCACATTAAAACGATAAAAAAATCATGAACTATGTATATTAAAACATTTTGAATCAAAGTATAGAGTTGAAGTGATATTTTTAAAGGCTAATTTGCCGAGTCATTCGTTGCAATTATCCTCACTCTTTTCAAATAAATGATCAGGGTTCTAGCCTTCATTTCAATTGTTTCAGGTTCAATTCTCAGTTATAATTTGAATGAATTTATGTAATTTAAATCTATTTTAAATATATCTCTTTTCATATAGACCTCATCTACAAGCGGTAAATATAAACCTAAAAGTAAGTTAAATAAACCAAATAGAACTTTCAAATTTTTTACCAAATTATTTACAAACAATTTAGATACTAAAGAAATTACTAAATTTTGCAAGCAATAGAATTTATAAAAATGATATTAGCAAGTGCTATTCAAATAATTGAACGTAACAATATTTAGTCAAGGAATTTTATAGCTTGATTGTAAGATTCAATAAACATTTTGAAAAGGGACTTTTAATTTCATTGAACAAACTTTGTTTGTCCTATCTATTAAAAAATAAAAACAACTCAGATTTATGATATATCAAATGTAAAACTTTCCCAGTTAGTCTTACTAAATAAAATATCTATTCTTCTTACTAAGCAACGTTTCTCAAATTATCATCCACTGTATAATCCAAAAATTCACATTTATAAACCCAGCTTACACACCCTGTAGAGAAAATCTGAAAGCCGATATTTTTTCTTTAATATGAGTAATATTTTATGGACTAAAGTTTCAGTTGGAAATTACCGTCTTGAAATCAATCCTGCTCTCTCAAGAGACCACGTCATGTATTGTCATTTCAACGTGGAATTTTATCTCATTGCCTTTGTATTTTTACTTTTTTTCATTTCGAAAAAATTCCTTCACTCCATCATGATTCCAAAAAATTGTTTCGTAGTCAATTGTTGCTGTAATTATGATGTAATTCTATAAGTTTGGCTGTTTAAATTTCTTAAAAAAGAAACGATTCAAAAACAAACTAAAGCAATTCCCCTGAAATTTAATAAAATTTCTTGATATTGTTTAAGTTTTTATCTAATATTAAAAAAGTTAAGAAAATTTGAGTAAAAATACAATTTAGAAGTAATTTGATGTGAAATTTGAATTTTTACATATTTTATAATTTTACTCATCGAAATTAAATATAATTTTGATACATATTAGTCATTCAAAACGTTACTTTCTAGCTCCTACTGTGATTTTGATATTGAATTTATTACTTTTGAAAGTTAATTAATAATATCATAAAACAGATAGTTAAACACCTTCTGATTCAATTATGCAGTTTTTCATTACATTTAAAATTTAATATGCCAATCTATATATTCATACTAAACTTCCTTTCTTCAAGAATTTTAGGAATGTAACAGAATTTAAAAAATTGAAATTAAAAAGAGAAATAGCAAATTAGAATAATCATAAATCTACACCAAACATTTTTGCTTCAACTTGTTTGATGAACTTAAGAATTACTTGAACTATATCTTTATAAAATATATGTTTGTGTAAACAAAATATTCTATATCAAGTTATAATAAAATCCTAAAATGAAACCTCTCAAAATACAAAGAGAGTATGGTTTTCAATATATGGAATTAATTATGTTCTAGTTCTGAGACTTACAAAAATAAATAATTTATCAATGATATAAAATATTAAAAATATATATGTTGATATAAAATATGAAAAATATTTAAGTTAAGCATGTATGCATGTAAAAGGATGAATGTTTAGCCTCTACATTGGAAAAAAAAATTAAAATAACATGAAATGTAAAAAAATGTCACAAACAGTGCACAACAGTTCGTATTGTTTTTATAGATAATCAGAAATCATATTAGATTGAAAAGAACGTTTTTGGTCTTGATAAGGAAAAAACAAATATTACTTATAGTTATATGCAGTGCACATCTTTTAAAAAAGAAAGTCTAAAGCATTGAATTTAGCTAAAATTTCTGCACCAATTTCTTCGAATTACAGTTTTATAGAACCAATGAATTTCAGAGATGCTTAAAAATGCTTGTATGTAAATCACATATATTTCTTTTGCTTATCTTACTTATAATGACATTAAAAATCAATGTGCAGTTTAAATGCATACACACAAATTATTTACTTCTTAAATTGTAAATGTTGGTTCAAAATTACAGGAACTGTTTTATTCAGAATATTTGCATTTTTAGACATATACTTTATTGTCCAGCACATTTCAATTTTATTTTTCATGTTATGCAAAAATAATTGCTTTTAAATTTAGGAAAAGATTTAAAGTATTTTCATGCAAATTTTCCAAATAACAGTAAAGCATTTTAACTATAATTACTCTAACTAAATTGATAACTATTTTAATGTTTGGAGAAGAGTGTCTTTGAATAATTGAATATTAAAAAAATTAGAGTATTAAAAACCTTTGAGTAGTAAAAGTAAAATACAAATTTAAATATAACCTAGCAAAGTTTATTATAATTTGCAAATTTTATACGTAAATTTATAATACTCACAATACAATGTATCAGAATATTAGATCTATTTTATTAAATATTAAAAATTTGATATTTAATTTAAATTTCTAAAACATATTTTTATTTAACCTATGTGTTTAAACAATTAATAATATACATTTCTTATACTTTGTTTCAATTTATACTTTGCTCTATTTTGAACATTTAATTAAATCAAATTAAAACATGGCAATAAAAATTATACAAATTAAAAAATCAAATTTATAATTTATTATGCTGAATAACATTAATGTCCAATACATTATTTAGCTTTTGAAACGTGCGCAATAAAAATGAAGATTATATGAACTGTTTGAAAAAATGAAAAGCAACCTGTTAGGTCGGACATAAAATGGTATTTACTTAAA
This sequence comes from Latrodectus geometricus, assembly GCA_026290005.1. Lineage (NCBI taxonomy): Eukaryota > Metazoa > Arthropoda > Arachnida > Araneae > Theridiidae > Latrodectus > Latrodectus geometricus. The sequence goes on from JAPDSC010064745.1 coordinate 11,908, forward strand.
ATAAATGTTTATGTCAATGTTATATATTGTAATTATTATTATTAAAAATATCACGTGAGTTTAAGCATCCAGAATTCTCAATTTGTTACAATAAATATGTTTTTTATTCATGCGTTTAAAAATATTGCCGTTTAAAGCTTCAGGGAATTTTGCTGTGGACCTGTTGGATGTAAAGTTCTTTGTTCTCCATAATCATGAATAAATACTTTTCTAATAAATAATTAAGCCTTAAAAAACATGCACTTACTCAATTAAATTCCTAATCCTTCCTTTCTTGGAAAACTAATTACAACTTATTTATTTTCTAAATTATTTGAAACACCTGAAACATTATTTAGAAACAAATTGAACTAAGTAACTGACAATATTTTAATACCAAAAACATAAATTAATAAAAGAATACGATCTATAGATTGAATATTAAAATGTTCTTAGCTAAGATTAAAAACACAGTTAAACTGATGTGAAAGGAAAAGAGAAAGTATTTTGGATCTTGGCTCAAATAAATACCTATAGATTTAGTAGCTTTTAATCTTTTCTTAAATATAATAAACTTTTCACAAAATTTTATTACTCATTAGGAAACAAGCAGTCATAATGAAATAAATTTAGTCTAAATATCAAATATTAAATTAAGTACATTTAGAGAATTTTTTATATTTCGAAATAAATGGTAAATTAGAATACAAATAGCTTTACATTTTCGATTTTGTTCTCAACATGTATCAGAAAAACAAATATATATCGGAATAACGCATGCACGCACGCACGCATGCACGCACGCACGCATGCACGCACGCACGCATGCACGCACACACACACACACACACACACACACACACACACACACACACACACACACACACACACACACACACACACACACACACACACACACACACACACACACACACACACACACACACACACACACA
>JAPDSC010064751.1:0-11183 GCA_026290005.1 Latrodectus geometricus
TCTGTGATTGAATGATCTGTTTATAATACCCAATTTAATTGACAGTATATTTAAGAATTTATAAAAGAATATTGTACTTGTAGATTAATTTCTGAATTTATTTATAGTTATTAATTGAAATGAATTAGAAAAGTTTTTTTTCACTATAATAGCATTTTTCAAACTACATAGAAATCATCAGGAGTAAAATTATTTTTAGCAATTTAAAACAGCAATATTTTAAATCCAAGTAATAAAAAGTAAATGGATATTCGTTTTTAAATTATGTAACACTAATCTTTACAAATTGAACGGAATTATTCTTTTCGTAACGAAATACTGCAGGCGCATTGTAATTATTTTCGTATTACAGTATTATACCGCAATTAAATTTAGCTTAAGATGCATTTGCATATAAAAATACTGTAAATTTTCTTACAAAATGATTGAAAAAACTCATATATAACAGTTTATATACTTTATTATTCTATTATTTTGAAATTAAAATTTAAAAATTAATACTTTTCTTATCAACATTAGCATAATTACTAAATAAATTATCTGTATTTTACGTTTAGTACTTGCAATATTTAATCAGGGATTATTGAATATTATCAAATTTATATTAACTTTAATATAGAAACAATTTATTTTATCTTCACTGCTGGAAATATTTTTAGTTGATATTAAAATACAATATATGAATACCTCGAAATCTAATGTAATATTTTCCTTTTAGCGAAATAAAGTAAAGAAATGCTCTATAAATATTTTTGTTAAGTGCTTACAGTATATTTTCATTTATTTCTATATTTTCAATTATAATAAGCAAAAAATATTATTAAAAATTAAGCGCAAACGTTAAGATTAAAACTAAAATGTTTTCGTTATCTGCATCTATAAAATAAATGAATATCAACATTGGCTTTATATATATATATAATTGAAATTAGCATATCACATTATTTTAACTGTCATTGTAACTAAGAATATTTCAGTATTTAAACGAATATTTATTAATAGTAATATTAAAATAGACAAGTACCTGAACCTGAGAAAATAAATGAATATCACAAGAAATTCATATTGATATGATGCTAGTAAAATCACATTTTTAAAATACAATAATACAACAATATTTGGAAGCATAAAATCGTATGTTGTCTATGTCTGAAAGAATGAAAACTAGATGATCTCCATAAATGATATATTTTATTAAATTGTAAGCAAAAAATTTTATTTAAATGATGTATGATGTAATATACATGTATGGGAGAAGGAAAGTATTAAGCTTTTGGATTGACATGTAAGAAAAAATTCTCAATGAATTCAAGTTTAAATGAATGGATATTCTTGTTTTATTAAAATAAAAGGCTTGTGAAAATTAGTCAAATCAAAGTTTTTTTTTATATTATTAATGTCTATAGAAGTTTGAAGAAATAAATTTTAAAATAATGAAAAAGCTTTTGAATATAAGATTTAACAAAAACAAATTTCCTTTAATGTGAGTAATGTTTGACTCATCTGTAAACGCTTACGCAAATGAAACAAATTTTGATACAGTCAATGTATCATTATCTTTTGAGTGTTTTGAAAATAAAGGAAAATATCCTGAAAACTGGAGTTGAAAAATGAAACTACAAATTTAAAAATATAATATTAAATTTGATTGTAAAGTTTTCGAATATTTTGTAAATATAAATGACAAAATTTATTACAGTATAATCGAATTATTTTCATTATTTAAAGAGAAAATTATATCAAATTTCCCAAAAATCTATTTAAGAAAAATTTTAAAACAATATTGAATGTTGGATTCGAAATCCAAAACAGATGCATAGTTTAAATTTTAAGTCAGCCAAAACAAACATTTTAATATTATTTCCGTTCCATGCAGCTATTTTTCAACTTAACTTTGGACAAAAATTTTGTAGACAAATAGAATTTGAAATATCTTTACAGATTTTTTTTATTTGAGACTCGAAGGAATGAGTGTTAAAAATATTCATCAGTGGGATATAAGTTGACTTTTACTTGAGAACATGCTTGAAGTTTCAAAATGATTACTAGAACACTATTCCAAAAATATAGAATTATCAAACTTCAAAGATGGAATAATTTCCCATTAAATACAAAACGCTCTCCCTTTTTTTTAAAAAAAAGAAATTTATTTGTATAATAATATAAAAAATGTTAAGTGCATTTTTATTAATGAAAACTAAAATAAAGATATAGTACTGTTAGGTTTTAATAATGAAAGAGTTAGCATACGTGAAATAATCTAAAGTTTTAATGATTAATAAGTTAACTGAAAATTATATGAAATGAAAATATTTCATTATGAGGAATTTATGAATTACAAAATAAATGAATAAACGAATTTGACCATCAGAACACTGGTATTTAATATTTGCCAAGAAACCAATAAAAAATAGAAGAAAAGTGTAATGAAAAAATAAAACACAGAAAACTGGTTTGTTTTAAAGAAAAAGAAGCTGTTATTTTATTTTAAATTACTTTTTTTTAAAGCACATTCAAATTTTATTTTACTTTCATTAGTCACGTTTATAATCCATCTATTTATTTAAGGAAAGAAATCCTTTCTTAATTCAATAAATGTTATTATGTAAAGAGCTTCATAAAAAAAGAAAAGATGAGCTTTTGTTAGTCTGTTGTTTTCATAAATGCTTACGTAATAAAACTAACTCCTCTGCATTATAATAATTGCAATTTTATCTTTTAACTCCTGTGTTAATTATAACTTAATTGCTCTCATTTTGTTAAGCGATATTTTGATGCTGAATCTAGAACCTTAATTGTCTTAATATTTAATCATGGCAATTTTCGCAAAACAGTATCATCTTATCAAATTAATTCTTAAAATAAATTGCATTCATTACTGAATTTTTATTTATAAGCTATATTCTGAATGGATTATTTTAAAATTATTTAAGGAGTTATTTATTTTTTTATAAAAAATGTAATGTTTGAAAGATATTTGCAAGCATTTCAAATAATGTATCATGAAAAAATTTATAATCAATTTAAATTTATTAAAATGCATTTTAATTTCTAAAATTATAAGAAAATGTGAGAATGTATTCATAAAATAACAATAAAATTAATAAATAAAATAAAATAAATAACAATAATAAAATAACATAAAATAATAATAATGGTTTATGAAAATATTCGTAAATGTCCACTTATAAATACCTTTCAATTATTTATAATTTGTTGATTTAGAAAGAAAATAAATTTTAATTTTATAACTTTTGCTTCAAAATTGTTAATGAATTATTTTGAATTTCGAAATAATATTAGAAATATGTTGTTTTTTAACGATATCCAAACAAAACTTAAAACTTTGAAGTTTAATTATATTTAATGATCGATTTCTGAAGAATTTAAGATCTTAGATCCGATAAAAATTAAAATTTGCAAATATTAATTCTAAAAGTTTTATCTTTACAAAATGTAAAATTTACAAATTTCAGGGATCAATTTAATTTAAAACTTTATATTTTCAATTTTAGGTATTAATTAGTTGGGACACACTTTAAACATTCAATTCAGAAAATTATGCGTTAAAAATGTATATATATTTAATATTTAATTATATTATTTTTAGTAGTGTAAAAAATATTCCTTAAACACAATTATTTTTTCACATATAAAGAAACACACTAATATTATTATAGGTTTACTTATGACTGATTATTCCTCAAATATATATTCTATAAAAATAAAAAAATAAATCGACAAGCTAAAAAAATAATTTTAATAACATTTTGATGATATATTGAAAGATTTATTAAATATTTGAATTAAATAACGCATTAAATTGCTATAAATAAAATTATTATTTTAAATGCAAACATAAGTATATAATTGTCTTTAATACTATTTAATATCTGTTGTTTTGTTTTAATTGTGTTTCATACACTATATTAATATATTTTCATTCAAACACAATATTTTATTCTGTTGGTAATCTGACTTTTCTAAAGAAATTAAATAAATAATTTTCTTCCTTAAATTTATTGACATATTTTTGAAATAATGAATATACATATAAAAATCTACTATCTTTAAATAACTATTTTTTAGATTTAGTTTAGAAAATATTTCTTAGTTCCAATTTTCAATGTAATGAATTATAAATGGTATAAATAATATCAAGTGCTCTCTTCTTTTCAGTTTATGCATTAATATAGGTTTACCTGAGAACATTTAATAATGTATATTTAATTGTTTAATTGTTTAATAAGTTTTAAAATGAAGAAAATTTTCTCATGTTTCTTTTATTATTCTAGGTAATTAAAGACGGTTATTTAGAATTAAAAAAAAAAAAAACGTGAGAAAAATTTTATTATTTTAAAATTTTTGAACTTAAAATCTTCTAAGGTGAGAATTTTGAGCTAATGGATCTATATTAAAATCATCCATACTAAGTATTTTTTTTATTAATTTCTGATTAATGAATTGAAATTCATACATTAGCGTAGACAAATAGCAGTGTTCAAGTAGCTCGTTCGGTGTTGTTTGCTACGGACTTCAAAGAAAGCTTATCAGGAGCTGCATCAAGATGCTGAATTTGTCAGCATCTGAAGATAGTGCAGAGAATGTACCAATGACAATACATTGATTTCAAAATCTCAGGTCAGGAGATTCAGGTTAATAAAGTAAACTGGCCTCCCAAGTACACACGATCCTCTTTGTGGCTGAACCATCCAAGTCTTACCGCAAATGGATTAATAAAATAAAGGCGCATTGACAGAAATTACAAGATGTCGACGCAGATTTTATTTCGAGAACTAACGATCAGTAACACTTTCTGTAAAACATTTTATTTTCTAAACACAACTTTATTGGTTACCTTATACACATATTACTTTAAAGCATTTAATATAAAATTATATAAAATCAACAGGAAAATAAACTATATAACTCATAAGTGAGAATAAGCATTAAAAGCATAAAGTAGGATATTTCGGAGAATAAAAATATTAACAAGATTAAAGCACACTAAAATTTTATAACAATTTAAGAGATTAAAGGGAAAGAAACAACTTGTTATTAAATTAATATTATCTTTCAAGCTAGTAAGAATAATTATGCTAAATTTTTATTTCAAAACACTTGTCTTTGCCAACACGCAAGAAAAAAGAAAAACATACTTTTGACAGCTAAAATGCTTATTCCTAATTTAGAAATTAACTTGATTAAATTGAAATTACAACACAGTTAAATGTGAATATTTGATGAAGTGATGAATACATAATGCTGAGGAAGACTAATTTTTATCCATATAAAAATGATGAAATTTAAAGAATAAATTATTCAACAATTGTGATAATCATAAGAAAAATACACTCTCATGAAATCTTTGGCATACTGTCAATATTACTTACTGAATTTCAATTCATATCTGCATTTTCTGAACTTAATACTTTCAGTAATGATCTAAAATCAAATGGTCCTTATGCATGATTCATTAAACAAAGGAATGCAAAGAGTACACAATGAATCCAAGGGAAACACTATGGTTAAAACAATTTATCATCTTGGGCAAGCATTAGAAAACAAGGTTTTCGACTCTGAAACTATTCTGTTCTCATTGTTTTGAATGTGAAGTTGATCAATAGTCTCAACCGAATCAATCATCGTCTGAGCGTTACAAAAATTTAAGTTGCCATAGTTCAAGAGAAATATTTGCTATCGATGCTTCAAATACTTTTCCACCCAAGAGAAAAAGATTTATCCAATTTGTTAACGATTTATCAGAATTTCAGCAGAGATATGGGAAAAGAGTTACGATTCTTGAAGGAAAAGATTACAGATTTAAAACTGCATTAAGTGCCTATTTACTTCAACAATGCTGAGAGTATATTGACAATCTTGTTTCTTATATGTTAGAAAATATTTCTATTTTTTAAAATAAAAATAGAATGAACTTATTTGTGATGTTCATTTCTTTAGTTACAATTTTTTAATTATGTATACATTTTTGATACTAAACAATAATATCGTATTTTATTCATTTTAATCAATGTTATATATTTTATTTATTCAGTTTAATTTTCTTTATACAGCCAATTTATTAATTTACAAGCTTTTATTTGAAAAAAACTTAAAATATCATGAAAATTAAAAAATGTGTTTACTTTTTATTGAAAATAAATACCTTAAAGACAAAACTTGTAAAACAATGAATAAAAAGAGCCATTAATATAAGCTTTTAACTATTAATTATTAGATTATAGCAGTAGGTTGCTTTAATAAGCAATATTTGCCTTTCGGATTTCAAGTCCATAATTAGTTAATTTTCTTTAGCATGCATGGATAATATGCATGAATGAACTCGCTAAAAAATCGAATAACCCATATTTCTAAATTCCTTATAACTCGTATTTTGCAAGGCACTTATCAACTTTTGATCTCGACCTGAGACATTTTTTGAATCAATAATTTGTTCCCTTCTTAAGCAACAATATTTATAATCCCTTTTTTGAAACAATGCCATTTCTATGCAACAATACTTATAAACATTTCATGCATTAAGATATTTTTAAAGTTTTAGTGAGTTGGCTGGCCAAAGAAAGGCGTAAATAGGAAATTCAAATATTATGTTGGGGAATAAAAAGTCCTTTATTTTTTCGGTAGAAAGCTATAGTGAAATCGATATCTCATAAAGAAATCATCAAGCAATTTCAGATTTATACTCGTTGGATAGGTCACATTTTACATTAAAAAAATTCTTTTACACTTTTTTTTTATTTGGTCTATTCATCTTTTTTTTTATTTGGTCATTTATGAGTTAAAGAGTGCTAAAAGTGGAGTTCAGCAGCAAGAAAATTGGCACATTTTTCCTTGATAAAGGTGATAATACAAGCTATGTAATTGCAATTGTGTATAGTGCTTTTGGTTCCCATATTGATCCGTTATGTTTGCTAAAGGTGGCTGGGGTACGTTAAATGGGGCATGATCGCAATGTCATCCAATGTCCTCCAAGGGAAATGATACCTCTGACGGTTGCAGTTTAAGTATTCTTGGGTCTTCTGCTTAGTCCAAGCTTCAAAATTACGAAAAATGCCCCTCGGCTGCTTCCCTCTAACTGGTAAATCCCAAATCAGGGCTAGGGTACAGGAAAGCATGTTGTTGCAACAACAACTACAATTAGTTAAGCTTGAAGTTTTTCTATTGTTTGAAAACCTAGACACATTATATACTACAGAAGCTAAACATAACAGTTTTCAGAGCTGATGACACAGCTTCTAATTGACTCCTTGGTTCACTTTTAATTCAATGCTTAGCTGAGATAATATTTACACCTTTTCGGTATAGGTTCTGTAAGCTTCCAGTACATTTCTCTAACAGGTGTACAATAACTCAGCTCCTAATGTTCCTATAAATTTGAAACTTCGAGAATGTTGGGTAATGCTTTGTTGCCCAAAGTATTGCCAAATACTAAAAATATTGCTAAATGTTGCCAAGCTTATTTAGATTTTATAGATTTACTTCTCAGCTCCAAAATCCGCTATTTCTACAGAATAAAAGATAATACGACACTAAAATAAGCAATTAAACAGAATTATAAAACATTCATATTTACATATTTACACTATTTACAGTTTTCGTAAGAATATACTTACAAAATGAGTCTAATTAAAATAAGAAAATTTTATTTCATTTTACATTTCACATTCAGAGTTTTTTCTGATTTATGTAAGCTCAATATGTTATTTATCGTTTCGTTACTGATTTAATTAAACTAATGTATGAAGTGAATAGGGCTCATTTATTACTGTAAACATTATTGAATAATGTATTGAACATAATTGAAGTAAATATTTAAAGAGCCCATGGTCAATCAGAGTTAAATAATAGAAACTATCTATCTGGTGTCAGACTGTTCATCTGACATTTTGGTAGATGGTGATCAATCTGAAAGGAACTCAATGAGCTAATTCAAATTATAATGAGCTAATCAATGAGCAACCCCACATTTAAGGTCATCGTCATTTTTCACTGAAAATAGTGCTATATTTCTATAATAACATTGTATCATCTTAGAAATTTAGTTGTTTATAGCTAAAAATCTGAAAAAATTATTAAGAAAATAAAAATAATCTAATGTAAATAGACCTAAACTTGAAAAAAGAATAAATTTGATTTTTTGATTTACTTGAGAAAATTTACTTAAGAGAGAAACTATTTTGTAATTTCCAGATTGTCACCCCCAATATTATAATTTAAGTACAATTTAATCAAATTTTATGTATATAATCCCTTCCAGTAATTTATAATAATTAGAATAGAAAAATAATTGTAATTCTTGAACTTATTGATTGGATGATGACAATATTAAATATTTGGCTTGCGAAAAATGAATTTCAACTTGATTTGCTTAGTATATTTAAGATATAATCAAACTTTAAACCTTATTCTTCAAAATAATTGTTCCACGTGTGCTAAAGAGTGATAAACCAAATCCAAAATAATTAAATCACATGATTCTTTTTATTGAAATTAATAAAAATGGATAGTATACATATGTATTGTACAGACATGCATTTATTACATTTAAACTCATTTACAGTGTTTTGTGATAGTGAGCGCTGAATTGAAGCCTACCATTCTAAATTATAACACAATAATATTAAAATACACAATTGTAAACTGCAAAAAATGCAGGTATCAAAAATTAAAGTTATAAAACATTATAAATTTTGAGTTGAGCTTATAAGAGAGCAAAAATATAAGATAACAAAAGATTCGGATTATTGAAAGCTGAAAGAATGATGCTCCCATCTATCGAATGTAAACTTTGAAATCAGGTGTATGCTTTTATATATCTTTGAAAATAATGCTTCAAATTTACGCAAATGTATTTTAAAGATTAATAATTTTTGAAATACATTTTTAAAAATATATTTATACTTTAATATTAATTTTATCTCAATAGATGGATAGATATATTAACAGAGATATATAAAGAGCCCTGGATTTTACCTATTCGTTATATCAGGTTTAACTCTTCACACACAACATCAGTATATAAACACCTTCTACGTGGGGTCACGAGCATCAGCTTAGAACCTCTTATAGCTAAGATTAGATTCAAAAAATTAATTCTTACAGTTATGGGGCCTCATAGCTTACAGAATCTAATGCAATAGGATCTGCATCACAGTTCTTTCCGAAAATAAATTTAATATACACATAATTGTATTAAGATAGATGTATAGATTTGAAAGAAAATAGTTGTAGATATTAAATCATAAGAAACGGTAGACGAAAAGAAGATAATTAAAACTAAATTATGAATAAAACGTACAATCTTGAAAATGAAAGTGAAAATACCAGTCATTGATGTTCATTTTAAGATTTGAAATAATAAACAAGTTATACAGATAATATTCATCCAATGTATTTATGAATATTCTGAATCTGTTGGAAAATCTAATGCTTGGTCACATTGTTTCTATTGTCTTTCGTGACGAAGTTTAAAAACTCAACTGTTGTGCTTAGAAAATATAAAATTTGTCATAAAGATTGCTAAAGTACAGAAATACAATAAAATAACCGATAACTGTCAAGTAATAAAAAGTTTATTTTAAGTGATAAATCTGATTTTATGTGACAAATCTAAAATAAACAATTCAGGAATGCAAAATTTACTGCGGATTACAACTATTAAAAAATTAAACGTTACAAATTTATGTGATTTATAATTTGTCTTTTTTCTTTTAAAAAATATATGTGATAAGAAAAAGGGAGTTTAATGTTTATTTCTTCCAAAATTTTCTTTTGAAAATGACTTTTCTAAAAAGCTTTAAAATTACATAATTGTTTTTAAAAAATAGAAAACACAATTGAATTACATGATTATAATCTTAAAATAAATGTAAAATTAAAAAAAGCTGAAGAAAAGATGTGCTAGAAATCATTTTTGTAGTTAAAAATAAGCTATTGAATGTGTCAATGTGTAAAATATTGCAATAGTTTCATTATAATCTTGTATATACGATGATATAAAAAACGGCAAGCTGAGTGCATATTTGAAAGCAATTTTAAGCGTTTTTAATTTTGAAAACGACTTTTTTACTGTAGACACCAAGTAATTCCAAAGCCAACACCTTTACCAAAAAAAAAAAAAATGATCAAAAGAACACAATAACTTTAAAAAATAATTAAAAAGGGCTAAAATAAAAAAAAAAATGAATTATATTAAAATTATGGCAAAATAGCAAGGTTTTGTCCAACGTAACTAAAAACATAAACTAAATATCTCTATGGTGATCATATGATGGTTCTTCTTAATTTCCGATATTGAATTTTACAAAGCAGTTGACGAAATGACACGCATTTGCATTAGATAATGGTAATCATACCAAGAGAAATGCTGCCAATAACAGATAAATTCTTCTTAATCAAGCACCATTTCAAGGATAATAAAGCATTGCCTTTTAAAAGTCTAATTTCTTATTTAATTTTAATAGCTACCACACAAATAGCCATCCTGGAGAAATTATCCTAGAGAATGGGTCGCGTTACGTCCCATAACGTGTTATGAAAGAAAAAATCTTGAAAACTCACAAGCACGTATTCCGACAGGTGTGTTTGCAACAAAACAGAATCACACTTTTTATCCCAAGATTTTCATCAGAGATTGAAAGTGAACCAGAGACTATTAGCTTTGAAGAGGTTTTATCAACTACTTTGGTATTGTGAACACTGGAATTTATCGGATTTATGGGTAAAGTCGAATCCCAATTTCAAGCAAGATAAAGGAAGTTGCTGATCACTATAATACCGAGGGTCCTGAAAATGTTTTTGGTATATTGTAACTATAGTCCCCTTATATATGATTTGAGGGAACTTCAGAGAACCATGATAAATGGTGAGATCTCAGGTCTCAAGCTACATGTTGATGAGGACGCTTGTTATTATTCAACTGAAGTAGCATATTGTTGCTACTGAAATTTATAAAATATAGAAATTAATGGAGACAATTTCTGTAAACTACTACTTCAGTTGATGAGTTTCGTTTTCGTATACATGAACATGTCTTTTGGAGTTTTTTGGTGAGCACTTAAAATTTATTTTGAAGTTATATCCCTACAATATGCAAAAAATCAGAATAAAAATTTTCGATTTCACATTTCCCATAGTTTTTCGAATTAGTTAAGCAGTAAAAT
>JAPDSC010064753.1:0-19556 GCA_026290005.1 Latrodectus geometricus
ATTTAATGAAAACCAAAATAGTAGACATATGATTAAAAAAAAAAAAAAACCTGTCAGTTTATTTGTAAAAACAACAAATCATAAAGGTATTTTAATGTCATTATTTTAAAAAATAAAAGAAAAAAATCCTCTTATATTTTAAATTTATATTATCTTCTATACCTTAAGAGTCATATTAATTTTCTTATATTTTAAAAAATATAAAAAAATATTTAATGAAAAACCAAGAGGAAACATCATTTTATCCCATTTATTAATTTTTTCATTAAAAGTAAATTTAAGTGTAGTGAGATCAGCAATACTGAAACCCTCCAATAATGTTCTTTTTTAAATGGAATATTGTCTGTCACAATTTTTAATATTGAAACATCATTGTTTGTTTGACTTCAAGAGAAGTTACAAAACCGTGCTCATTGGGTTATTTTTTAGATGGCAGAATCATATCTCTTTGAAAATGCACACAAAACATTCTATTCTACAGAAGGTAGCCTCAAATCTTCGTAAATTTTTGGTGTAAAAAGAGAAATAACTATTAAAACTTATCTCCCTTTAAATAAGAACAAATGGTTTATCATAATAACAATCATATATTTCGTGTATGGTTTTTTATTGTTGGATGGAAATCATGCCATTTTGTATCATTGTTTTTTCTGGTTGATGGGATTTTATACGTGTAACCAATACCCTTACATAATGCTAACTAAATAACACTCAAAATACATTTTTTGAAGAAATAATACTTAGCTATAAAAGTATTTGAGAAAAAAATTTCATAATAATAAAAAGTTTAAAAAATAAAATAACAATAGTCTCATAAAAATTAAACGATTATGAAGACTGTCTTTTAAGATATTAAAATTCTATGAATACTGATAAAAACAAAGTACTTGTCCAGCAGTGAGGTAATGGCAGACTTGCAAAACAAGGAAGAAAATCTTCAGAGCTTCCTTCTGTGCTGTGCTACCCTGCCAACTTTCCACTAACTGCCCAGCTAGAGTGAGCACCTGGTGGACCTCTTGTAATTTACGATCAATCATCAAAAGCTAAAAATTAAAGAAATTTATTTAATAGGGAACATTTTACATCAACTATGTAAATAAAATAGACTTATATATATTGGTCAATATTTTGGTGAGCTATAATTTTCCATTCACTTATTTAGAATTAAAGATTATACAATACAGAAAATCAAACATAATTTTTGTGTGTGTGTGTGTGACGTCTATCAATTTTTAACAGATATTTATATTTTTTTGCTTAAAATTATTTAAAATGAAACAAATGACTACAACTATACAGATGATTTATTTTTTCTAACCATAAGAAATGATAAATTATTGCAATAACATCATGAGAGATAGTTACTTTATTTACAGTAATTTAGTATTTTTTAAAAAATTAATTTTACTAAAAAAAAAATCAAAAATATATATGTTAGTTAAAGATTGTGGTGATGATAATATGGAGTACAAGTCTATGATGGTATATTAGACAGAATTCTAGATTATTATAAAATTTATCTACCAAAATAAGAAAAATCCAACACAAAAGAAAGATTTTATCAACTCTTCAGCAACAAGTTTCTTACTGACTTCACAAATTCCTACCAAAAATTATCAGATGTTCTTCCTTTACAAAAATTGAGCTGTATATGAAGATTAACTGAAAACTATACATTTATAAATTATTTCACACACCCAAAATAACCTTCTCCATATGAAAAATCAAACTTCTCATGAGAAATGTAACCATCAACAATAACATTTACGGCCAAGAAAGCAGATATAAAAAATTACAGGATTTATTATTGGGCATTATTTCAGAAAACAACTTTATATGATGGGACTGTTTTAACAAGATTCTCCATATAGAAAATACTATAAGATCAAGGAAATGGACAGCATATTATGTATGAATGTGATGCTCTTACTTGATTAACCATTTTAGGTACTTTTTTGAACCTAGAAACACTTTCTTTATGGATTGTTTTTTGACTTTAAACACAAAGTGGAAAATTCTAATGGAGCTTAAGTCATTTGGGAATTAAGATCTTGGTACAAAATGTTTTTAATAGAGGTGCTTTACATTTGAATTCAATTGAGGACATTTAAGAAAATTTAAATAACATTAAAAAAAGAAACAGGCTTTGTTTGTTTGTTGCTCAACAGTCATTTTTTACTCACAAGAGCTAATTACACACACCTAATTACATTACAAATGTCCAAACCCAAGGTGGGATTTAAACCCACAAACTTTTGGCTAGAGTACTAACTATTGAGCTTCTAGCTTAAAAAAAAGAAAAAAAAAAAGGAGAGAACAGAAATTTAAATTACTTAAAAGGATGAAAATTACGGATAAAATACATGGGAAAAATCAAAGAAAGAGCGTGATCACAAAAATGAATTAAAAATTTGGATTAATATCCATTTTAGTAATTATGAAACAAATTAAACTACATAACTATTTTCTCCATAGTTCAATTTTTCATGGAAGCAAAGTCCCCAGTTTTATAAATTTTATTTGAGAAAACAAGCATGATCACAAATTGTAAAGAAATTAAGCTTAATGTTGTATTTCTTAAATCTAAGTTTATTTAACTTTAAAAAAATCCCCTTAATTCTAACTTTACGAAACTTAAGATTTATAAAACATACACTTAATGATAAAGTATGAAAATAAACACTGTATCAAATACCTAGAGAAACCAAGTCAACCAAAATTGGATGACAAAAATTAAATAATATTTTCCATACATTCTAAGCATTCCATATAAGTTAGCAAATGATTCTAAAACACAGCAAACATTTTAATGTGCAATACAAATGAAGAATTTCTTGTGAGCCTTTTTACAATACATATTACTCAGAAAACTGCTCCATGTTGAATTCTCCTTCCCTCCCTCACTCACACACACACACAACATAATCATTAATCATGGTTGGTATGAAATGGTGATTCCAATATAATATTTAAAATACATAACAATGGTGTAAAAGTATTTCTCTGTTCCTTTCACTACAAATGTTTTGTTATATTTTACATTTTCTTTTTATTTAAGTAACTTAAATGAGATTTTTTCTGATAATTGAGACCACTTTAGTTACTTTTGTTGTTTAGAAAAATTCAGTGCACTAAGAAACTAAAGCTCTTCCTCTACTTGTTACATCATGTAGATCCATAATTTATATATTGTTTCATGATTTATTTAATACAACAGTTCTATATTTTAAATCCTATACCCCCTTTTTTAACATTTTTTCAATGGAAATGTGAACCATGAATCTTTAATTCTGTAAGCAGTATTGATAATTTCATACATCTTATAAAATTATCAATATTTGCAATCTTTACTTATTGTGTGTAATACCTAAATATATTTATTGTATATAATATTAGCTTTTTATATATTACTGGTAAGATATAACTTTAGATGGAATTAAAAATTAAATACAGTAATGGATAAGAAATAAGATTATCATACAAAAACAATATTTACAATCAGAAGTTTTAGCAAAATTTTTTTACCTATCATCTAATAATCTATTTACATTTTAGAAAATTTTTATCTAAGACATGTTATACTTAAAACAAGGAAAAAATCTATGATTTAAAAAATTCTTACCATTCCTTTGCTAAGAAGGAATAGAATGCGTGTGTATTGCGCACCAGATATATGAGCATATTCTGCACCAACTCCCAAGACATTGCATGCAGACGCATATTCTTTCTCAGTAGCATGAAAATGCTGAAATAAGAAATAATATTTGTCACACAGGAATATATATATAATGAGAAAGAAAGAAAAAAAATGCTATAACAATCATTAGGGGATATTTACAGAAATAACCATTATAGTTAGGAGAGACATTTTTAAAAGTTTGTTAAACTAATTTTGTTTGAATGAAACTGTGAGAATATAAATTAATTTTCCTTACTTTATGAACAGAATTTTGTAAATAAGTATTAAATCATTTAACATAAACTGTTTGCATTATTTAATAGAATGGAAAGTAAATAATAACATCAACTACTTATTATTCATTTTCATTAAAATTTAAAGTAAAAGCCTAAAGTTGGTTTGAGGTTTGGTAAACATTCGAATTTTTGTGACAAGTGGCATAGTTACTTCACCAACCTAAATGACATCACTATGAGCAATATTTAATTTTTAAAATTACAATGGCTTCGAATATCTAAATCTTGTGCAATTTTTGATTTCAAACATTTCATTATAATTACTTACTTAAAAAGGATTACAAAACTAGAAACAAATTTTACAGAGATTACATATCACAAAACAAATATAAAATAGCTATAAAGATCAAAAATACTATTCCTACTTGGTCAATAAAATATACATAATAAATTTTAATCACTTAATCAAAAGAATACAAACACTTTACAAACATACTGTATATAGCAATTCCAAGCAGGCATTAACAACTGAGCTATAAATCTAAATCAATAGAATACATTTTTACAAAAAATCGGATTTTAATAAACCATGCAGTAGAAACCACTTTAAAAAAATGTTAGTATAAGCATGGTCTAGTACAGGAAGCAACTGGACAGTAATTCAAAATCAATAATGTAAATAACATGTATTTTTACAAAACCTCAGGTTTTAATTAACAATCATTACAATTCACAGAAAACCTAAATACAAATATACCACATATTTCTATATGTGCTTAATAAATTACCTAACTTCTTGCATATAACAACAATTTTAATAAAATAACACACAGAGTAATTTTACTTGCCAAATCATTACTCTAAAAATAATCATCAATGCTTATCAAATAACTCTCAATTTCCAAATTTATAAAAAAAATAAATAAATAATAAAATAAAAAAAGCACTAATTCAATTTATAACATCTTGCACTAGACTTCTATCTATCTATCACTATCTTGCACTAGTTACACACAAATATAAAAATCCAAATCTTTGAATTTTATTCACTTTCAAAATAAAATTTAATTTTTCTATATCACAACTTCAAACACAAATACTTCAAGCATAAATAAAGAAGAAACTCATAGCAAAAGTTTCAAGGGCGTAACTCCAAACAAATTTTGTGCATACATATATCAGACTGCAATATAAAATTGGAAGAATCTCTTCTGGCTCAGTAATCTACAAGTTTGGTATATTTGTTACCAGTACTGGATTGTAAGATTTACCCAAATTTAAGGATTATAAGACCTTCAAAATTGAGTTCAATTTTCTAATTATTATGGTTTTATTGATAACTAAATTCTTATTAATATTATGTGATCTGACATTGAAGTATGACAATTATAGCTGATTACATCTAATTTTTTTAAGCTTGTCAAGTGAACATTTTTATAAATCAAAGTGTTTTTTATAAATCAAAGTGTTTTGTTTTGTGAAGTGTTTTTTATAAATCAAAATTCTAGGCTATTTGTAAATTCCAAATTATTTACCACCATTACTTTCACCTACCTCATACTGGACTACCATATATACATAAATGACTGTGCATGATTATTTGAAAAACTTAGCTAATAATAAACAAATTTTATTTGAGTTATTTATTTATTTGTAACATTCCAAAGCAACATTCTGAAATACTTGAATGTCAAACAAAGCTAACATTGTAACAAAACTTTTAAACAACATTTTAACAGATTTTTTCAGAACTATATATAATTAGAAAATTATAATAAGTTCTAATAAATAAAAATACAGAGGGAATTCATTCACTTTTAATTATGCAACTTTGCAAATGAAATACAAGAAATAATTTTAAAAATTATATTTGATAGTTGTTTTTTAGATTTACAAGTATACAGAAATTATAATTTCGTTAAAAGCAATTTAAAACAAATACTGATAAATTTTTAACACATGGACTCCTTTTGAAGCTAGAAAATCATTAAATAATATACAAGAAAATGTTCTAAGTTAAACATTGACTCAAGACCTCTTGTACAAAATTTGGCTTATTCCTATGATCTTGCACAGATGATAAAATATGCTAAACTGGCTTACCGTATATGAATGTTTTCTTGCATTTGTATGATATAACTTTCGTTTTATGAAGTAACATGACTGTGTACATGTGCAAAATTTGTTTTGTGAGCTACTAATACTTGAAGCACTTGATTAGTAATTTGCTTTTATTTGATTACAATTTAAGCTTTCAAAATGGATGATTTAGTCTTTATATATTGAAATATTTTTTGAAAGTTATATTTTTTAATATTAGTTTGATTTAATTTTTTATTTATTTTGTATTTTTTTGAATTTTAATTTTTATGAAAATTTATTTTGAAAGTTTACGTAATAAATTTGTTTTCACGTCATTTTCATTATTAATTATCACTTTGAATTATTTTCCTCGTGAATTATATATAGTGATATAATCATTAAAAGAACATTGGGGCAGAATTTTTCAAAGCCATAAAATTTATCTATTATCCAACGGTGCTGAAGAATCTGCGAGCAATGATTAAGTAAGCTATTTTATGTTATATATTAAGTATTATTTATAAATACTTTGTATATATGCAGATCTATTCAGGCTTATAACACTGATTAAATAAACTCTAGTTTATAAAATTTTTTTAAATAAATTTAGCTTTATTACCTAATTTAACCCACGGCTAGATTAAACTAAACTTTTTAAAAGGTAGGCACCACTGCCTAATTAATAGAAATAAAAATTTTTTACAAAAAGACGCTTATTATTCATGTTACTGATGAAGTTTTATACTGTCTGACACAGTTTATATATATTTTTATTGTCTAATCTTTATAAAATCAGTTTCTAATAATTAGCAATTTAATACTTCTGTAGTAAGCAATTCTAATAAAATAGTTGAAATTTAAAATAATGTGCAATTGTAAAGTTGAAATTTAAGACTGATCAGTATTTGGTAATGGGATATAGCTCGTAATGGCATATATTAGGTTAGTGAGATAACTGTGCAGAAACTTGCTGTGAAAATTGGAAATTATGCAAAATCCAGCACAGGACCCTAGGATATTATGCAAAATTTAAAATATTTTTATTTAAATTTATGCAATAAATAATCTTAAAACAATCACAATATAACACTTAATGAATGCATTTCATAATTTTAATGTTATCAAGAAACTATTAATATTAGAGTAATCCTAAAAAAACCAAGAAAAAATTGCTTTATTACCAATTGCTTGCGTGAAATTGGAAAGTCTAAAAATATAATCACTAGCAAAATATAACATGATTCACAACAATGAAAGGTAATCAAATAACATGGAATGATAAAAAGAAACAAAATTGTCTAGTTTAAAAGAGAAAATGTAACATTGATATTTTGAATAAGAAGTTAATTCAATACAATTTGAAACATTTAATTGAATAAAGACACGGACATAAAAATATTTTTTTCAATTTCTTACACGTAAAAAAAGGTTAAACACAAATTAAAATATTTTAGAGTAAACATAATATCAGTAAGGAAGTAAATTTTTTCATTTGATCATATCTAGCAATTATATCAGCTTCAAAAGCTTGACAATTCACAGTGTATTATTTTTTTTATAATATCATGTAAAATATTTAAAAAACAAAAACAATACTTACTGCAAGTTGAAATAGTAGCCTACAATGCCAAAAAGGGGACTGTTGTGAAATTTCCACTGCTTTACCTAGCATTGATTTAGCCAAATGCAATTGATTCTACAATGATAAAAACACATATAATATTGAAATATAATAATAAAAATATGTTTCTGGAATCTGTGTTGCATTTTATTTTACACAAGGATTTAAGTATCACATAATTATTCATGATAAAATCATTCATTACATAAATATTCATGTCTAAAAAAATGGCAGCATGTATGACAATTCATTTAGCATGCTGAAATAAAAAATATTCTTTTAAATTAAAGGTAATAATGATCAAGAGTCATTTTTATAAAATTCTAAAACTCTATAATTATTCTAAGCAAAGGAAAACACTCCTTTTATAATATTTAAATGATAAAAAAATTGACACTAAATTATTCTATCATGATCAGAATATTCTTATTTAAAATTGATATTAAAAAAACCTGTAATTTCAATTTAAAGAAACTATAAATTTGATATTGATACTAAACTATAAAAAAGGAGTAATTATTATTAAAATGAAAACTTCTAAAAACACAACTTAATTCTTCATTATGTGTATCAGCAAAAATTAACCTCACAGGCAAAGAAAAATAAAATATTTGTAAAAAGTTATAAATCTTTGCATATGTTCATAAAGGCAACTTTTGAAAAATTAACATAATGATTACAATTTGAAAATCCTGATTTCTTTAGTAATATGATATGTTTTATGAAAAGATGTGTAGACATAATTACATAAATTTATCATTGATAAGCAGCACAGTTTAAAAATCAATCATACTTGAATGGAACATTAGTTTATTTATAATTTTAAAACTACAAAAATAGATGCAGTAAAATACTGTAACTAATCAGCCTGTGTATTACTAATTATTCTATGCATATATTATACTTTAATGACAGAAATGTTTTTCACATGAATATGAATTTTTTCATCAAATTGATAGCTAAATATGGTTAATTAACTATAAATTAGTTATTTTCACAAACAGTTATGAGTAGTAATGCACTGAAGTAAGCACAAAACAATTAACAGAAAAACTATTTAAAGTCACAGAAATAGAGGTTCACTAAATTTTAAACTGATAGCCATTTAACAAGTATGCTGATTAAAATATACTTAATCCAATTTTTTATAGTCTGTTAGTATTCTTGTTATGTAGTTCCATCTGCATAACTTGAATGAGTAACAATAGTAGGAACAGGTTTATTTAACATTCTATAGCAACATTTTGCAGCTGAATGTAAATTTGGGTGGAAACTACAATGAACAGTTGGTTACTATAAGCATCAACAAACTGTTATACTGATGGTAAATTCATTTGTAGTTCTTCATTGCCTTTTAGCATACAAAAGCTGATTTGACCAGGATTAAATAGATTCCAAGCCACGACCAACATCCTCATATAAGGTGGGAAATAAAATATTGAACTGAAGACCAGAGCAGCTTAGCCAATTATTAAAGAAACCATTAAAAAGTTACTTATATTATTGCTTGAATATAGAAGCTTCCAATAATTTTTTACTTAACAAAAATTTAAAATTAATAAGGTATAATTAAAAAAAGTAATCAATTAATCTAATAGAAAATAAAAAATTTAAAGCATTACAATACCTTTTTTTCATATAAATCAGCAAGGACACTAGCTGCTTCAAATTTAACATCATCAAATCCACTTATCTATTCTTAGTCAAAGAGATAACATGAATCATAATAAAATGTTTATAAAAAACAAATGGCATTAATTTCTTTTGTTCTCCAATATTTATTCTAAAATACAATCATGTTAATAAGTAGTAATGTGCACAATATATATACATATGCACCTGTATAATATTTAACACACACATACATTATATATATATAGGTAGTATTCAAATTATTTATAAGAAGAAGAGAAAGGACATTTTTGAAATAAAAATGCTACGAAAAAAAATGACAAATAATTCTTATTTATTTTATTTAGGTGTATAACTATAATTAAGAAAAAAAATCACATAATCATGAATGATATAAATGTGAAATATCAAGTTGGCATGACAGTTTAAACCCATAAAAAAAGTTAATGATCATTAACTTTAAGTAAAAAAATTTACTTTCAAAGCATACTATGATAAATAAAATTTTACACATTTTTATTACAATATTATATTAATGAATGAAATGTCTTTTAGTAACACTAAGATACAATTCAGTCTTCATATGATATATAAATAAAATAGAAAGGATACATTTTGTGATAAGTACCACTGTAAAAAACAAAAATAAAATTATTATTATTTAAAATTAATATATAGATTACATGTGTATATATCAAACAAAAATAGCTTTACAAAATAAAAATATTTTTTCTTATATTAAAAGTCATAAAGTAAATGGTCTAAATCCTACAAACCAGTATAGGTGCCAAAACTATGGATAACTGTGGTGGAATGAATTCTTGCAATTTTAAGACATAACTAGATGTGTGCATGCGTGAAATTTGTTTGGAATTTTAGTAACCTTTGAAGCCTTTGTTATGTATTTTTCTGTTTCATTTACCATTGAAATTTAAGTATCTGAAGTTTTATTTTGTTTTGAAAGTGTATCAAATTAAAAATTTATACTTCAGTATTTGAGCGCAGAAAGTAAAAAATATTAGTAATTATAAATTAGCATTTTTTTTTTATCATTCTTAAATTCATCTGCAAGTGATAAGGTGAATATTTTATACGTTATTTGATTAAAATTGCTGTTATGTGTGTAAAAATTTATGTACTTTATTAAGTATTGTGTTGAAATACTTAACATAAATGTATTTAGGTTTGCTATGAATTTTAATATTTGTTGATTAAAAACTTGAGTTTTCATAAAAATATATGTTGTTTAGGTTATTGATTTAGCTTTATTATTTGGTTGTCTCCTATGCTAAGCAGTGTTTATACTGATATTTTTTAAGGTGGGCATCAATGTTAAGTTAATTAAAATCAGAGTGTAATGGATATAATTACAGCTCCCTTCTTGTAAATGGCACTAGGCGTAACAAGGGAATTCCCATGACAATGTTTACTCACTTCTTGCTATGTATTAGCTTTTGTTGTTATTGCTGCTGTTCTATTATTAGTTTGTTTGTTGATGTAATTCTTATTATGTTTGGAAATGTGAGTTTGGAGCATTTTACATGTTTGGAAACATTTTTAAGAACTATTTTTAAAAATGTATGATAACGATTTAGATTTACAGTGCAGTTGTTAATACCTGCTTACTATTACTATATATGGTGTATTTGTAAAATATTAACATTCTTTTGATTAATTGAAAGAACATAACAAATATTGACATTATATATTTCATTGACCGAATAGAAATTGTAGTTTTGATTTTTAGTTATTTTATCTTTGTTTTTTAACATGGTATCTATATAAAATTAATGAATTAGGTTTCAAGTTATTAGTTTTGTAATATTTCCCTAATATGTAATAGTAATGAAATATTCTAAAATTTGATATTGGAAATCAAAACTACAGCAAAATTTCAAAATTAAAAATATTATAGAATTGAGATTTTGAAAATTGGATATTGCACGAAGTGACATATTTTAGATTGGCATGATAACTGTGCTACATTGAGGGCTAAAACTGGAAATCATGCCAAAGCATTACTGGCTTGTAGGATTCTACCATGTTCTCATATTCTTATAATGTATATTAAAAATTTATGAAATTGCTTTTCTTAATTCAAATATTTAATTAACAGTTACTATTAAAAATTTATAAAACTACCCTTTTAAAAGATTATATGGTCATTTTGGTTAATCCTATAGAAAGAACATTAATTTTAGGACACTAATAGATTTTAGATAAAAAAAATAAATAAAAAAAAAAATAATAATAAAAAAAACCTTAATGATATAGCAACTGGTTAATTCCCAGTGAACGGTACACTCCTTGTACGATACGCATATATACAATTATTAATTAATTGTATATAATATTGTATAAAATAATATTACTTCTATAAAATAATATAATTTTATATTATATAATTAAATTAATCGTATATTGTATAATTATATTTATTGTATAAAAATAGCATACCGTACACTGGGATACAGCCTAGTAACTTGACACTGAATCCCATCAAATCACTGAAGTCAAGCATTACAAGCTGCATTCAACATTTTGGAGAACAATCAGTTATTGATACACAGGTAAAGAAATTGAAATTGGTGATGATTAAGGTAACTCATTATATTAACGACCATTAATCTGCTTACTAATGAATCGTATTAAACTTCATATTGTTTAAAAATATTATCTGAACTTTTAAAAAATAAATAGGTATGTTTAAAATGGAAAAGTTTTTTTTTTTTTTTTTTTTTTTTTTTTTTATCTTCCTACGTCGGGACAGCGGCCTTATCGGCCATGAGTCCTCTGACAGCCCAATAAAAAATAGTCTTATTGTGGAAGTTTTCAGATAAACAGTTCAAAAAAGAAAGCGGAGGACAGCTTGTCAAATGAATTAAGTCCATAAAAGCTCCTGAAGGACACAGGGTACAAAAATAGGAAAAGTAAAATATTATTTAACAAAAAAAAATTCAAACACTGTTTTAGACTAAGGAAAATCGATAACTTATTGTTAAATTAATGCAGAATTTTTAAAATCAAACATAAAAATTTTATTAGACTTCAAGAAATACATTAGTTATTGTTATTAGAATCATAACAAAATACAAAAAATAAAGTTTATATTTCAATGAGCTAAAAGAAAAGTAAAAATGAGTCTGCATTACTTGTAAGAAGGATTTAGCATCTAATATCTGTGTTAAAAACTGAACAGTTCTTGAAAACTTATTATTTGATTTTTAAATACAGTGAGATATCTATTTTCCAAATCTTTTACATACGCAGTGTTTAAATTTAAATATTCTTATTTAAAAATTTATTATTTAAACAATGCAATTAAAAGATAATAATTATTTTATTAAAATTGAGGTAAACATTTTGTTTTCATAAAATAGAAAGCACTACAATTTTCATCACATTATGCAACAAATGTATTTTGTAAAAAGTAATTATAAAATTAATTCAGTCTGTGAAAATATCCTTCTGATTACATATTTTCTTTTAACTAGAACAAATTTGTTCATAAGAAAACTTTTAATCTATATAGAAGTTAATAATATTTTTAAGTGATACATTTACAATTTTTGAATTTCCAGGGATATCATTATGTAATAGGAAATATATTCATATAAACTATCTGTATAGATATGTTATTTATTTTGATTGTTCGTTTACTTGATAATTTTTCATATATTACATTTACTAATATTTTGATTTTTAATACATTCATTATATATGATAGGCCCCAATTATATAAAAGACCCCTTTGACAGCAAAAAAAAAAAAAAAAAAAAAATTATAAATAAATTAGAAAATATAGATTTTTGGTAGCATACACTTTTCCTTGTATACATTAAAAGAAAATTATAAATAACAAAGCTATTTACATAACTGATTTAGAGCTATTTGGAAAAAAGGACTATGTACGATAACTTTAAAAAGTGATACCATTTCTTGTTTTATAAAAAAAAATAATTATAAATATAATGTACATTAATATAATAGTACTGTTTGGCAAATATAACAACTGTTCAGTTGCACCATAAAAGATTAATCGATAAGAACAATGGTCTTGCAAGATTAATTGTAAACAAATTGTAAATTATGGTGCTATTTATGTTTAAGCGTTATAAATATTTATTGCCATATTATTACACGAAACCCAAAACCATTAATTGCAAGCACATCCTTGTTTAAATGGAAATCTTAAGTTGTTAAAAATAAATTCTACTGACTTCAATCGGGAATATAACGGATATCAAATTATTTTATAACACAACAAATCTTTCTAATATGAATTAAAAATACAATTTTATATGCAAGGTTTTAAATTATAAACAATGTTTAAAATTAAAATTTCCTCTTTATTACATTAATACAGTTTACATTTGATATTTAAAAACAAATGTGCTCTTATCAATAAGACTTTCTTGTAGTAAAAAAATCATGACAAATTCAAATTAAGTCTTTTTTGCCAAATTGAAAGTAATAAGACAAAATCAGTTATAAATAACTTTATTTTTAAGAGAGCTTTGCTAAATATAAAATATCATTTTAACTTGAACTTTATTTGATAGATTAATTCATTTCAATGGTCAAATTTAATTATGATAAATTTACATTCGAACGCAATAATATTTTGTGTGATGATACATTAAGATCCTGATAGTGGTTTTTCAACACAACTTTAGCAAATAATTATGTGCAATGACTTTTTATAAGTGAAGAGAAGAGATGCACATCAATTAAACCTTAAAATAATATATAAAAATAGAAAAATACAAAAAAAAATTACAACCCAAAAAAATCATTTCGTAATTTAACTGATATATATTTGTTTTATAGATATGTAAATTAGCATGTTTATGAAAATTTTAATGGAGCTTAATTTTATGATAATACGAAGTAAAATAAGTACCGCTTTTTCCAAATGAGATTGCGCTAAATCTGTATTCTTTGTGTGTTGCAGCAAAATATTTCCCAACTGTAAATGAGTACGAGCTTCGATCTTAGGAGGTTGCTTTAAATTAAAAATCGCAACTAAACACTGAATGCAGTTCCTGATATTAGGTGGATTCATGGTACGAAATTCTTCAGCTAGCGCAAGCAATGCAAGATAACATGCATCCTGTGTTGTGGAAGCCATAATCAAGTGTATACAAATAATATTTTGTATAAGTTCTTGATTCCATAAAACAAGTACCAATCATAAATCACCACACAACTTCATTATTGTTTTGAACATTTTTCATTTTTAAGTTTTGACGTTTCCGTTTCCAACCCAAGCATAGAAGTTACACACTGTAACTTTAAATTTCAGTATAATTCTAAGGCCGTATTCCTAGCTAAAACTCTTCATAAAATGAAGCAATGCATTCATCTGGTAAATTATTTTACTAACTATAATTGTTAATTAAATTATTATATTTATACAAAAACTTCATTCAATTATCAAAAATAATTTTCATGGGATAAAATTTTAATTTCAATGAAGTTAGATAATGTTTTGGCAACAACTAAAATAATCACCTAGAAACTACGAACGAAGTAAAATTATTGTCTGTTTGCTAAAAGAATGTTGTTTTTCTGAGCAAATTTATCTTTATCATCTAGTAATTTTAATGTATTATTTATTTGCTTTTGTTGATCAAAACAAATTCTTAAAATGGAAGAATTAAAAAATATTGGCTTTTTAGCTACATTGGGTTTCAAAGATTGTATATGTGGAGTTTATGCGCTTAGGTATCTATGGACTAAAAAACAAATCTCTCGACAAAACAGAGATCCATCGGAAGAACAAAAAACTCTTTCTGAAGTTTTAATTGAATGTATGGTGTTTGGTGTACTTTATTGGGCTGGAATTTTTATTTTCAATCGTGGAATATTAAACATCTGCCTCAGTTACATCGAATCACTTTTATTGGAACCTGAAGAAATTGAATCCCTCACGTGGCTACCCATATGCTTGGGAATAATATTCAGCATTACTTGGATTCTTCCCCTTTTCATCTTCAGCAAAATACTCAATTATTTTTGGTACACTCATATTGCAGATGTTACCTTTGAGAACACAGGTGGGAAGAAAAAGCCTGTCAAATTTAGTTACGAGTGCAGTGACTTAGTTGAGAGTATTTCCGTGCAATTTTTATTCCTTCTTCAGGGGTACTCTATGCTGTTACTTCCTGTACCCGGAATTATTAGACATCTACTGTATTATTTACACTTATCTATTTTATACGCGTTGTATGCCTTTGAATACAAATGGGCCCAGATGGGTTGGGGACTTCAGAAAAGACTTGCATACGTCAGTAGCAAATGGCCGTATTTCCTGGGCTTCGGCTCACTACTAGCATTCATCTCATCTTACTTTGGCAGCTTTATTGAAAGCGTTTGCATTTTTTCTACTTTCTTTCCTATATATGTTATAAGTAGTACAGTAACTATTGACCGAAGAGTGCAATTCTTCAAAATGCCGATCAAGTTTTTTGCTCTCGCTTCATACACAACAAATTTACTTCTTGTTTTCGGCTTATCATTTGTAAAGTGGCGTAGATAATTTGTTATCTATATTTATTTTGCCAAATGTATTATAGTTTTGCTATTATGTGATGTATTTGTGTGTGAAATAAATTACAATTTTTTTTTTTTTTGTTTTGTGCAACTAATTTCATTAATTAATATTATGAACATATTTTACTGCTCAAAAGCTAAAATTAAATTATTTCAATGGAAGGAAGTAGTCTTTCTTTTCTAGCATTGTGATAAGACTGTTGTAAATTCACATTTTTTTTTTTTTTTTTGAATTACATATAACAATGACAATTTTCTTATTAAAGTTAAAAATGGAGTCTTAATAAGAGTTAATTTCATACATTCATTGTTATTCAGTGTTGATGTTTCAGCTTGTTCTTTTTGGACCTTGCGCCATAAAACCCCAACCAACCAGTGTTGATGTTAAACATGGAATTTCTTTTGTAGTTTGAAAATAATGCTACAGAAGAATAACTTCTGTTGCGCAATTCTAAATTTAAAAGTCTAGATTGTTTGTAGAAAACAGCCATGAAATTCACCTAATTCAAAATCAGGCTGTGAGAATTGATTATGAAGAGTGCTATTCCTGAATTTTTATGTTCATTATACTGCTATTGTATGTTGGATTCCATCACTTTTGATTTGATTTGATTGGTTTTTAATATTATATTGGTTAGATGTCTTCTGTCAGTGACTCAGTATGATATACTTTAAAAAAAATTTATATCCTTTTACATCATTATATTTATTTTACTCTGATGTATTTTGAAAAAACTAATTTTTATATTTACCAAATACATTAGATATTTTACATTATTTTATACTGTTTTTTAATTTAATAATTCATACATAAAATATTATAATTTTGAACTTTTCTTTTTTATGTAAATAATGTATGCTTCTTTTTAATTTTTAAATATATGTGGTAATATTAAATTTTAAATCCATAAATATCCTAAATAATTGATCTTGTGCAGTTCTGTTTATCAACATCCTTCAGAAATAGGTTATTCAATTGCATTCAAAATAGGGCAAATTAATTTATGTAATTAGATTAAAATTATTTTATAAATTTAAACATTAATTATAAAAAGCATATTTAATATTAATATATTAAAAATATTTTTTACAACAATAAATAAAAATTTATACAAATATATCTAAAACTTAAATTAGCACAATTCTAATTTTTGAATTGAAGTTGACAATGACAAATATTAACTCTAAGAGACACTGATTAAATGAAATTTAAAATGCCTAATTATAAAATGTGAACAAAATATGTATATAGATATTTGTATTAAGAAATCAGTTTTTGTGTTTAGATATCTCAGAAAATTCATTCATGCACAATAAAGTAAAGCTATGCTCAAGTTATGGCATTGAGTTTTATGAAAATTAATACATGTACAATTTCTGTACACATGTGTTGTATCGCAAAGTTTAATGAAATCAATGAAAGCTTACTGCAATAATTTGTTATACTCAAATTAATATTTTATATTGCCCTCTAACAACAACATACTAGTCATTAAGTTATTTACTATCATAGAATTACACCAATTATTGCAGAACACTTTTCCATCGGAAGTATGCAGTATGTGTAACTCAGGTACTTGTGAATTAGGGGAACCATAAAGTCAAACTAATCCTTTTATAAGTTCATCGTTACAATGTTAATTCTGACTAGTTGATTGTATTGTAAATCTGTAATGTTATAGATATTATAATATGAGTTTATTCCCTTTATTTTTTAAATTTGATGTTTTTGTGCAATAATAAGACTATTTTTCATTTAATAAAGTTATATATTTATCAATAGTGAATCTGTTATATTAGATAATATTGCCAGTTTTTGAGTTAAATTTTCAATATATGAACCTTATAAAAGATAGTAATTTGTTCTTAAGTATCAGCCAGATTTAAATACATCATATATGTTTTTAAATTCGGATTTATAAGTTAAATACATACTAATATATTGAGCAACTTATGATAAGTATTTGATGTCAGATGCAGAGTTTAGTAGCTATCATAAGATTCAACAATATTAAGAAAAAATATTCTCATAAAAGATATTCTCAATAAAAGATATTCTCATGAAAAAAACATCTGCTCCACTTTTTATAAAAAAATGGTTTTTGTTTTTTGATAAAATTCATTCATTTATTTTGTATGGTCTTAAACATTTTGTAACATGGGACGCTTTCATGATCCTGTTGTCTCCAAGATAGTTGAATAAATAAAAAAAACCCTCCTTTTGGAGAAAACATTTATTACCATTAACACAAAAACTTTAATTTAAGACATTTATCCACATTTTTAAAAAATATTAATATATTTTACATCCACCAGGAGTGGGACTTCTGCTGCTTCTAATAACTGAAAAAATGTACTGTCCTTTTCTCTGCCAAAACTGATCTATCTTGTTTCTACCCCAGGCAGGTTAAATCAAAGTTCCAGTTAACTGTCTAACTTTCACATAACAAATAATTTAATCTAAAATATGGAAATTAGAGATCATGAAATATTTTTTTTAACTGCATTTTTCTAGTTTAAATTAATAATTTTTTTTATAAGTATAGATTTTTAGTTAGAAAAAATAGCAGTTCAAAAAATTTTAATTTCATATCTAATGTACTGCATTTTTACTTTCTTAATAATAATAAGTATCATGATCTTGGTAATATAAAAAAATATCAAACATTATGTTTTCATTAATGTATTATATAAAAACTAAACTCAGTAGCATGACAGCCAATATCTGTTTTCATGACAGAAGTCATTGGGATGCAATGCATATATCCCAGTTTGAATAATCAATGTGAAATCTCCAGTATTTAGTCCCCAAATATGCTTGGTCTCAGTTTTATAGACCCACTGAAGGGATAAAAGATTGCAATGTGTAATACTATATTTTTAATAGTTGAAAACTTAACTAAGCAAGGAAACTCTTCAGAAATATATAATATATTAACATATTAGGTTTGCTGTTTAATGAACCCTAGAAAAATTAAACTCATAATTAGCTTTGAGGTTGTCTAAAACTTTGAGTTTCTTGACATTTAAAAAGGTCTAAATATAACAAGTATAAAGATAATTTATTAATTATTAGATATTTATCAACCTGTAAAGATTTGCCTGTTGATCAATTATAAATTTAATAAAAGACAATTTCATTTCAAAACAAAAATTCATCAATTTAGGGCATTTTTAGAAAAGGATTACAAGCTTAATTTGATAAAAAAAAAATTTGTTTTATAATTAAAAGATAGCAAATTCAATCCTACATGTAATAAATCTACACACCAATAAATTTATTTCAAATAATATGTCTGTACCAATTACTTTAGAATGTGATGATTGATCATGCACTTGATGCTATAAAATAATTAGTTGTGTATAATGACTTTGCTTAAAGAAAAATACATAGCTTGAAGTTTTATTACAGATGTTTTCTTGGAATAATTTACATTGAGGGAACAACATTGATATACCCCTCCCCATAAAATTAAGCGCCAAATCTGGCACTCTCTACAGACTTTTTAGGGTTGCCAATTTAGATTTTTTCAGCTTTTAAGTTTTTGATGTTGTCAAATTTAGTATTTTTCTTGTATTTTATACCATTTTTTAAATTTTTTTTGTTGTTATTAATTATTTGTATTTAGCGAGAAAAAAGTCGCTAAAAACTGGTATTTTGCTTGGCGAGAAAAAAAGTCGCCATATTTCCGATTTTGGGGAACGGGGGTGTATATATCAAAGTAGTTCCACATTGAGAATTTAAATACAA
>JAPDSC010064770.1:0-25276 GCA_026290005.1 Latrodectus geometricus
ATATTCTTAGTTATAGTAAAAATGAATTACTTTATAAATAGTTTAACAAATCTCTTAGATTATGTAGAGCTTGATATTTGCTAACAATTCAGAACTACTCAGAATGAATTTTTTTTCATCAAATTTATTTTCAATTCTAGATTGTGAGAATTATTTGTTTTGCAATGCCAAATATAGATATTTAGAAAAGAAAATTCGAAAAATCATAACATATTACAAAGCAAAGCAAAATGTAGATTACTTTGTCTTGCAACAATTATAAAATTATTACAAGACAAAACAATATGCATTATTTATAGCAATAAATTTTATTGTGATAATACAATTTGAAATATACTATAAGTTTTCAGTTTATTTTCATGATTTATATATATATATATAAATTAAACACGTTAGAGTCAATAAAGCTTAACAGATTATAGTCGAACTTTGTTTATAAGCAGCAAAATTAATGTTAAAATTATATTTCCAAATGATGGAAAAATTCGACTACTTATCAAAACTTTAATCATAAGCTTTAACAACTAGGAGAAATTATTTTAACAATTTCCCCTTATTTATTTTGTGTCACTGAAATTTTGATACTTTTCTGGGGGTATTATGATTTATTTTTAATGTATCATATTTGATAAATAAATATAGAAAATAATAATTATTAATTTTCAAAGACTCTAAAATAAAATATAATTTAAAATATTTAATTTGTTTCAGTAAATAAATATTTTACTTTCCATTCAAATAGTGATGCAAAATATTGCAATAATTGTGGAATGTAAATGTATCAATTGTAATTTACGAAATGGAGAATGTTAAATTTGATAATCTTTTATAACTTTTTTATATAAAAAAAGAATTCTATTAATTTACAAATATACTAAAAATAACAAAATTGGGAAACAGAACTGCGCTACTGATCCAAAAATTAAATAAACTAAATTACTTCATTTCAATGCTTCTATTATTTTAATTCTAGTTATTTAGATTGCTTCGATTAATTTTCTAAAACTAAATATAGTAAAATGAAAAATATAATTAAAATTTCTTATATACCTCTAATTATTTTAAGTTAATAGTTTCTTATTTGATTTCTTATTGGGATCATTTAAAATAAATTTGGAGAAATTACTTTGAGTAAAATATTAGCTAAGAAATGAGTTTGATTGTACTTCATTTCAGTTAAAAATTAAATACCATTATGATAGTCATAATTATTTAAAAATTTAAAGTCACAGTGTAATTGAACTTATATTTAAACAAAATTACTCCAATCTACTTATAAGCGATTGTAACTCCATTATGCAATTAAATATCATTGAAATGAAAACATATTTTCTATTATCTCAACATTCAAAGCAAAGAAATATTTTACGACAGATATATTTATCACTTTATTTTTTTAAAAAATATAATAACTCCAAGTTGACGTTTAGCTGCTACAGATTCTTTTACAGATAAAAAAAGAAATTATTTATTTAGTTAAATGCAAAAAAAAATAATTTATTATACTATAACAAGGAAGAAATATGAAAATTCTATTTGTTAACAATTTCATATATTGCATATAGATTAAAAAAAAATTATGTTATATGCTAAAAATCTAAATTTGGAAAATTTTTTTAGCAAGTGCGATTAAAATAAAATAAATATGTATTCTTTACGTTATTTTACACACACATAATTTATAGAACACGATGATTATAATTATCGTGGCCACAGTGGCCTGGTTGGTTACGGCGTCGTTCTAGTTACCAAAAGGTGGAGAGTTGGAATCTCATCCCGCCTTAGCCGAAGATCCGTCGTGTTCACTAATGGAGACTGGAGCACGTAAAATATGTCAGGTCGCAATGTCCTCTATGTTTCCATTACAAATTAATACCTCTGGGGGTGGTTGGAGCCAGGCTTTGGGTCTTCACTGGATTCAATCTCTAAGTTAGAAGACTCAGGTGGTGTTGCCATCTATGAGCCAAAAGTCGTACTTCCACCTTCGTATGAGGTTGCTCTATTCAAAAACGGAAGACGCTCTCTCTCTGACTTCATTCGCCAAGTCTCGGACGGTCGGGCTTGGCGTTGCCAAGGGTCATTAGAAACAACAACAACAACGACATTATTATTATCTCTTTTTATATGCTTTATGTTATGATAATAACCAAAGAATCAGGCTTGCATTCATACTAGTGGACTACATATTCATACACTGCATAACTAGAGAAATTTATTAAATGCCATTCCAAGATTAAATATAAATAGAGAATTCTAATTCTTAGCTACAACCTTTTTCATGGATAGTTGATTCAATCTGGAAACTAATTTAAAATGTAAATATTATTAAAATCAGCTCAATATTTTAAAAAATGATGGGAGAATGACATGTAATATAAATAGTAATAAATACCTGTTTTTTATTATTAATCATACACTTTAACTTGAAATTACACCTTATGGGAAGTTATATATTTGTTTGCTTTTTATAGGACAAATGTGTTTTAAAAATGGTATTTGGAAAGCAGAGTAAGATGTAGTGTTGAGTAATGTTGAGAAAAAGCTCTTTATTTATTGATTCTTCTTGAATTACAAAAACTCTGTTTTTTGAAAATATATTCCCAATAAACTAAATCCCTGCAAGTTTAATATGCTCAGAAAACTTTAAAAAGGCCGCAAGTTTAATATGCTCAGAAAACTTTAAAAAGGCCGCACTCTATTAAAAGATCAAGGAATAGATTCTGGCATTTTCAAGTAATAAGGAGTAAAATTGTCTATTCATAGCACATATGAACAAACTACATTAAACCATTGCTTACAACATTGTTTATTTTTCTGTTTTTACTAAATAACTGAATTTCAAAACTGTTAATGACAAGATCAGCCAGGTTAATATTAGTAAAACAGAAGCTACATGTATGAAATAAAATTTAGACATATTCAGGAGTAAATGTTACGCATCTTAAAGCTGATGTAATCATTTTCCTCTTTGTGGGAACAAAATAACTCTATTATGGTTTTTGTGTCTTAATCCAATATTTTGACATAATCCAGAATTATCTTTAAATTCAATGAAAGAAATGATAGAAACTTTTGAAAACAAGTTTACAATTCGATTGATATAAACTTATACAATAAAATACTTTCCAAAAGAATATTTCGATCACAATTTTCCCACAAGATATACTTCAAAATTTCCGACTGTCAAAGTTCTATTATATCTTTTGAAAACTTTTAATTTATAGATGTTGGCAAAACCCTTGTAATATTGAACGTTAATAAATATTTAAGTACATTTTGTTTTCATACTTTTATTTAAAAAAGAATGCATTTATTTTCACAGGAACTGATGATTATTTCAAATGACATTTTTGCTTTTTGAACATTTCTTCTTTTCTTTTTAAAATTTAACAGATTTTTTACAATAATTACAATAATTTATTTTTCTTAAGTAAGAAATATAATAGTTTTATTTAAAAGGCCTTTGTCGTTTGCACTAAGGATGTTAGTTTTATTTTTAAAGCAAATGATAGGAGACTTGATATAATAAGCAAAATTGTATTGATTTGTCCAAAAAAAAAAAAAAAAAAGAAACACTATTTTGGCCGAGTTGGCACCCGAATAGTTAGCGGTCTAGCCATTGGTTCAGGAGCTCAAAGGTTCAAATCCCTCCTCGGGATTTGATATTTGTAGTGATTTGGAATCCATTTTAAGGCATAGCTCCCAAACTAGTCAGAACTGTGCGTAAAAAGTGGTCTCTGACTGACAAACAAATAAAACCATGCATTAAATAAATAGTTATAATAAAAGATTGAAATGCACTGAGAAAATGTTATTTATTAAATTTCAGTAGAAAGTTAAAGAAGAGATATTGAATAAATATGTTATTTATTTTACAATTGTGGAATGGTTTGGAAATACAAACTTTTTTTAAATCCTAATAATCAGAATTTGATGAGTACACATTTGATATCTTTAATGGCATGTAATTTGAAATTGACAATCTAACTAATCATTCCATGAACTTTAATTTAAAAAATAAAAATATTCGTTATTTTCTAGTACAATTAATTTTTTTTTTGATCAGTGTTATGATAATAAAAATAAACAAGAGTAGGTTTTTAAGGACTTGGTTTTTATGTGTTTCCATTTTATAATTAATATTATTAGGATTTTTTCTTATTCAAAATATCTCATTTATCAAAAATATTTAGTTTACTTAGAAGAATTTTAACTATATTTTACACATTAATAATAAGTTTTAATATAAGGAAATAAATGACACAAATAATAATTTATTAATATGATTTATTAATATGACTTTATATTATATACATAATTTCTGGTTCTATAAAATAAATAATAATCTTGTTTTATATTTTAAACGTTTAAAAAAATTTAAATAGGACTTTTTTTATATTAGAAAATGCATTTAAAATGATATTTAGCTTGTATCAGATGTTACTGCGTCATTTTATTAAATTTATATATTATTAGTAATTATATTTTCTTATGTTAATAAAAGAATGAAAAGAGGTTTAAAATTAATTAAATTTTGTTTCTCCTTCCAAAATATGTCTTAAAATAAAAGTGGTTTGACTTTGTTGCTTCCAATCTTGATAACATTGTGACCTAAAAGCAAGTCACTAGAATAAGACTTCTGAAAATAATAATTTTCTAGTCTGCATTTGCCATTTACCTTGCTTTTAAATTTGATGTGGAAAAAAATAATTGATAGAAAACACAATTTGCAATTTCCCTCTGTATATTTTTTAAAATTTCTACGTAAATTTCCCTACACATCAATTTAATTAGATTAATTATATAAAATATTAACATGAAAGCAAGGAATTAAATAAATTCTTTCTAGCAGCGTCTTCAATGGGAATTACATAAGCAACACAAAAGTAAAAATGATTGGCAATAGGCAACAAAAACATAGCAACACAATTCTATTTTTAACATAAAATACTAAAAAGCAAGCATGAATTAAATAAAATCATTCTATCAGCATCTCCAAAGTTAATTACATAAAGAAGATAAAAGTAAACATAACTGATTGACATTAGGCAGGAAAAACATAGTAGTCAAAATGAATATTTTATTTAACATTGATCGCAAATATATGTAAATTGTTAGTGCATTTATGTTTTTTAAATTTAAATTTGATGTTTGTTAAAAAGTTATTTATTAAAATGTTTAAAATGAAATCTAGACCAAAGGTTTTGAAAAAATTCAATGTAAATTCCACAAATTAAGAAATTTATTGTTTAAAATCTTATTATAAAAAATGAATAAAAATGTTTTTTTTTAAAAATATATAGTGTGCTCTACTAACATAATGTATAAATATAATTATCCAATATAGTATCTTCTAATAATGTATATAAACATGTATAATATTTAAAATAGATAATTGGAATATTTATTTAAAAAATTGGAACAACAAAAAATATACATAAACATTTTATTTACAATTATTATGTCAATACATTTTATTTTAAAAGAAAACTTTGGTAGAATTCCCCTAAAATAATGATTGTATAAAGTACTATTAATTAATTAATTATGGTGAGAACTATTACATGAAAAGTGTCATCTACTAAATTCACAAACAGTCCTTCCGAATTTGACATGTTTACAACTAACAAAGAATGGAGAAGCCTAAATGATTCTAATTTGTAATAATTTCATGAAAGGAGGTTTTCGAGTCACATTCTAAATAATTCTAGAAATGCAGCGAAACATCAAAGGGAATAAACTATTTGAATGTAAACAGCTGCAGTGTTTTAAAAGCATGATAATTCAAATATCAAATAATCCTTTTTTGAAATTCTCTTGAAATTGACTTTTCGAGTTCCTGAATATATTCTATTAATGCAATATTTTAAACTGTCCAGATAGAAATGTATAGATAAATATTTCTGAAAATATTATTCTGTAAATTTATTATATAACTCAGTTTTGTTAATAAAGAAATTAATTAAAATCATAGTGTGTTATAGTAAAATCATATTCTTTGTCCATTGTTACATATGAATTTGATTGGAAGCCATTTAAAAAATTTCTTTTTTATATTCAAACGTGCCAGATAATGGCTGAAAAGTTGGCATTCTTGACTCCTGGGCTGTTGGTTCCGGGTTCGAATCCTGGTTTGGGCATAGACGTTTCCTTTCTCTCTTTCTCTGTATATCATTGTCCTTTCTTCTTCTGAGATGATGGACGAATGTGACTCACCCTATAAACGGATTTGTGGTAATGTGACGTGGGCAATGATACTCGCCTCCGTGATTTGGTTCACAGGTAACACTAAAATGAGTAGCAGTTTCCGGCCTTGAGCAACGGGTCCAGTGACCCAGTGCGCCACCATTAGAAATAAAAACATTCAAACGTTACTCTTAAAAATCTATTTTTTTACACGAATAAACTAAATTACAAAAAACCCAAGGACTTTCAATTCAAACTAGTTAATTATTGAAAAATAAACGTTTCTAACAAAAAGGCAGATATATCACTAAATTAAAGAAACAATACAAATGTAACTTGGCTCGTGTAATAGAAGAGCGATAAAATGAAACACAAGAAAATAAAAACAGATGATTGGAGTTAAACTTTAATAAGTCTACAAATATTTATTTTATTTTATAAAAATGTGATATTCTATTGAGATGTCTATTATCCCTTTCTTTATTTCTGTTGTAGAAAAAATCCGTTGGTATTAATCAAATGTTATATTTTATTATATTTTTCAAACCACAGGTTAACGATATTCTTTCACGTGTCTTAGTGTAGTGAAATGTTATAATTAATATTTTAGATACACATCTAATAACCATGTTGTGTTAAGATAACCTATTAGTTTTAGAATCGTTATTTAGTCTTACTTGTCAAATTCATAGAAGAGTGTTTAGAGGTAAATTTGCCATTAAATACTTAAAATACTAAAATTTATCTAATGCTTTGTTGAGAAGACAAAGAAAAATTGGAACAACTTTGATATACCCCCCAAAAATTTAAGCGTCAAATCTGGCACTCCCTACGGACTTTTTAGGGTTGCTGTTTCTTATTTTGGTGTTGTCAATTTAGGTTTTTTCAGCTTTTAGGTTTTTGCTATTGTCAAATTTAGTATTTTCTTGTATTTTGTACCATTTTTTAAGTTTTTTTTGTTATAAATTATTTGTATTTAGCAAGAATCCATCTTGGAGAGAAAAAAAGGCACCAAACAGGTATTTTGCTTGGCGACAAAAAATCACCAAATTTCTGATTTGTGGGGGTATATCAAACTAGTTCCGAAAAATTGATTAAGCCCTTATAAACTTATTTAATCGCACATAACAATAACGAATTATCACAAAATCATTAAACAATTTCTACAGCAAATAAATATTGAGGTTTTGGTGTACTTTTGTTATATATTTTGGCAAACTTTAGTTTGCCCATCTTTCATCCAACAATAAGTTTGTAAGAAAAACGAATTTATATTCACTTTTTGTTAGATTATAATTGCACCTGAATTATTAATTCTTTCGGTGCATTAAAATATTAAATTAAATGACGATATTCATACTTATCAATTCATATCATTCATAATAAACATTTTTTTATTTAAAGCATGTAAATATTAACAAAAATTATGCCATTTTATGAAGGCTCATAATACTCTCTTAAGAATTGTACTAAAAATCACGAGGCAAAAATGCTAATTAAC
The DNA here is from genome assembly GCA_026290005.1 of Latrodectus geometricus. NCBI lineage: Eukaryota > Metazoa > Arthropoda > Arachnida > Araneae > Theridiidae > Latrodectus > Latrodectus geometricus. The sequence continues at coordinate 7,688 of JAPDSC010064770.1, forward strand.
ATTCAAAAATTATCTTTTTGTGGTTAAAAGAAGTTAGCTTTGATAATTACGAGAATACTTAAAAATGATTTAAATGAATAGAAATGGTTCTTTTGTATTAAAATAACACATAAACTCAAATGAGAAATTCTCATTAAAATGATTTCATTTTGTCTCGTGTTTTCTCTTTCATAATTTCTGCAATTAAAATGAGTTGCACGTAAGAATTTTACAATGATAAAGTGTTAGTATAAGCATAACAAATCTTAATTAATTTCAATTTTTAACATTTTGAAATGATTTATTATTTATTAAATTGTTTTTTAAATAAATATAATTACTTTACATTGCAAGTATTAATATGTATAAACAAAATTTATTCTAAATTTTATATAATTTAAAATAATTGCATTTTATTTATATTGAGAAATTAAATAAAACGAACATATTTAAAATTATCAATATTATTATATTTTTAGAACTATCAATTTTTTTCTTTTATAAAAATTAAAACATTCCTTTAAAATGAAGTAAATTGTAAAACAATATATATATATACTAACATTACTATTGGTTTGTATTGCTGAATTAAAAAAGTTACAAGATTGAATTTTGAGAAATAACTTTTAAACTAACGACACATTATTAATCGGTTTCTAGAATTATCCATAAAAAATGAAGAAAAAATAAAATAGAACTACTATAAACTGGAAAAAATTTGAGACTACTGTAGAAATTACCGAACCCATATATTAATACATGAGAATTCTCCATAGGGATTCCATGCGATGTTTTTAGCAGAATAGAAACCGTTTACTTGAAAATTATGTGCATAGCAAGATTTTGTATAGCTTTACTACACGATGAGACAACATAACTATTACAAATAGAAATAAAATGTCACGTATTAACAGATTATGTATTTTATGGTTCTGAAGAAGAATTTGAAATAATTTATCATAATTAATTGAAATTGAAATAATTTATCATAATTTGATTCAGTGCAGTGTAATTACATTAAGAAAGTTTGGTTTAAAATGACTATCATAAAAACAATACATAATGAAAATAAGAATAGTGTTCTTCATAAAAATTATAATACTTTATAGTACAAATAGCTAGATTTCTATATTAATTAATTTTTAACGCATACATTTCAGAAACATTTGATTTGTTAAAAAATAAAAATGATTAAAGTATGTCTATTCCAGTATATCGAATACATTTTTTCTATATTTGATTCTAAATATATTTTTAGTTCATTATGGATAATAATGAAAATATACACAAAAATTGGAAGCTATTACCTTAATTTTCAGCATTTCTAAATATATAATAACTATTAGCATATATTAACTTATTTATTTATAAATATAATGAAGTCCTTGAACTATAGTTTATTTTAATACAAATAATATTTTAAGATATTTTTATGTATTTAAAATTCGTTACTTTATATAAATAATTTTAATTGTCATCTGAAGACAAATAAAATAATTTTAAACAGTATAAGCATTGACTTATTTTAAGTATTTTTTAAATGTAAACCATAAACTAAATAAATGTGAATATTTATTTTTTTCGTTATAGTTGTTAAGATTTAATCTTATGCTAACAAAAAAGTTTTAATAAATCAATTTTTAAAGAACATTAAAAAACATTTTTCTTATGAATTAATTTTGTCTGAAGAAAACATATATGATAAAATGATTTGGAAGAATAAAAAAGCAGTTTTTAAGCAATCCTACTAATTTCTTTGTTTTTCATGAACATTGATTTAATAATTTAATTAATTACAGGGTTAAAAATTTGTATATTCACTATTTTTTGCTTTAGACCAAATCAAAAATAAAAAACAAAATACAAAGAAATGCATATTGTTTAAATCAGAATAGATAAAAGAAATGGATAACATTTATTACTCATCAGTACAAAAAATATGATTTGATTTTAATATCATTTGTAGTCTTTTTATAAAATATTTAAAAATAACATATAATTAAGTATTAAAAGAACATTCTTAATAATTATGTACATGATTGAGTAGTATTAAAATTCTCAATGTATTTAAAATAATCATACTTTAATCTCAAACATATAACAGTTAATAAACATATTATAGTTAGTTAAAATAATTATAGATTAACTTGTAAATGGTGATGTGATTTATAAATAGACATATTCAATAGAAAAATTGAAGATTATAAATAATTTATGTACATTTAATAATAAAACTAAATACAAAATGTTGCATACAAGAGTATTTTTGATTTGTATTCAAGTACAATTTAATAAATTATGAATTTTCTAAAGTTATTTATTTGTATTTGATATATTTGATGACATTAAAAATATCAGGCTTTAAGAAAGAGTTTTTGATTACGTCTCTAATTTAAATATCCTATATTTTCATTTTTAATGGATTAGTTTGATAATTTAATTTAAATATTGCGTCATATAAATGAGGATTTTTCCTCAATGTTACCTATGTTTTAAAATCATTTTATTCATTTCTTATATTCAACTTTTTTTTTTTTTAAACTAAACTTGATTACGTTTTCATTTTAGAAGCTTGTTTCTGAGAAATGTAATTGTTTCGGAATTTTACGAGGCTCAATTTAATTTGAATTACTGAAAAACATTTTTTTTCAGTGGCTGCATAAAGTATTGTGCTCTTCCAAGAGAAAATGCTTAACTTAATTGGTAAAAACCGTTTAAAAAGAAACTTCTGTTCTTTTGAAACTTTAATATATAAAAAAAGAAAGAAACAGATATAAATAATACTGTTTCTGTTTTTCTTTTATAAAAGAACAATTTTTAACGTAATTGATTTAGGAAGAAAGAAAAATTACATTTATTTTTCTTGAGAATAATAAGCCAATATTTAGGTGTGCTAAACATTTTTATAAAAATTGGTAAAAAAATTAATGATTTATTGTCATATATGTTAAAAATAATTGTTTTGTATCCGAAAGCTTTTTTCTTTATCAAAATACCAATATACATAAATTTACTTATATTTAATCCTTCACTTGCCAAGAAACGTTGAAAGGAATTCGAATATTTATTTACCATTAATATACTAATATAAAAGTACTTTTATAAGAAATTTAAAAGCCATTGGTATCCAGAAATTAAAGGGATTTATTTAATATTGTGAATAAAGCGTAATTATATGAATTATTAAAATTTATTATTCACAATATTTTTGTTTGAAATTAAATGATAAAATTAATATGAATTAATTTATATTTTACTAAATAATCTGATTAAATATTTTAGAAAAAAACATGTTGATATATAGTACTTTGAATTATATACTTGGTGTGTGATTTTTTGTGACAAGAAATCATAGCAATTTTTCCTCTTTGAAGTCATTAAGAAGAAAAACATATTAATATATTTGCAAGAGCATTTCATAAATGAAATCAGAAGACATTTTAGAAAATCTTATAATATTGTTTAAATTTTCCATATTTTATTTAAGCAACTTTGTAAATCCTTGTTTTATTTAAACAACACATCATGCTAAAGTATTTTGAAGGATTTTAAAATCTTTACATTTTTGTAACCTTTAATAAATAGTATTGATAAAATTTAAGCATTCATTTAATTTAATTATTTATTAATGAAGTCTTCTAACTTGTCAAGTCTTATTCTTTTTGCAACTAGCAGATGATGATAATCTCATGAAGTGGTTCTTCAGTATGACTGGATTTAGCCAAGGGTTTTTAATAACAATGGCTTGCACTGGGTGATTAACCTCTTCGCTACAACAAGGCCAGAAATTGCTACTCATTTAGCGTTACCTGGTGGGCACCTGTGAACCAAGTCATGGAGGCGAGTAGCATTACCCACCTCACACCACCCCAAACCCTTTTATAGGGTGTGTTGCATTCATACATCATCTCAAGAAAGGACAAGAAATGCGGAGGAAGAAAGCACATCCATTCCCGAACCGGGATTCGAACAGAGGTCTTCCCCATTCGCAGTCAGGTACGACAGAGTAGGCGATTTAGTAAAGTTGATTCAAGTCAAACGATTTACCTTTAAAATATTCTAAATAGCAAATTATATTTACGTGAGAAATTGCTTCACATTCCTTTATCCTTATAAATTATTTACCAAAAATCAAGCATCGGTTTTACTAGTTTGGATATAGCATTATAGTAGTAATAGTTTAAAATAAGATTGTATTTCTTTTAAACTGCACGAGAAATCAGAAGGAAAAAAATAAACATTAAAACATTTTATAAAAATGTTAAAGGATTTTTTTTGTAGAGAGCTTATTTTGTCACTTTTTGAGACGTACACTTTGTGAAGTACTTTTATTGTTATATAAAATATTAATTACTTACATTGTAGCCAGAACAATTTTTAATTAATTTAAATTTCATAGATGTAGTTTCATTATACGATAAAAACCATATTTTTATTGATTTATTAGCAATTCATTATTTAAAGATGTCTGGTAATAAAATTAGTTGTTTGTCTGAGATACTTTTACAGCATGTTGATTTTTAATCAACTCACGACTTTATTTTAAACTATGATGTATTCTGTTAATAAAGTTATAACTTATATCACCAATTCTACGGTTATGATGTTTCTACTATTTAAATTAATCTGAATTCATGTTTGCTCTAATATTTATATATTTTTGTTAAAGTTATTTTGTATAGAGATTTTAATGTACTTTATATTCTTTTGATTGTTTTTATAATACGTCTGCTATATTTTTATGTGAATTTTATATTTGAGAAGGGAATATGCAGGAAAAAAACACAATAACAAGTAAAATATTTCAAGAATATTTTAAAACTGAACCACACATAGAAAAAAGAATTTTCTGAATAGATTTCTGATTAGATATTTCATTAAAATACATCTATTTTTCAAATAAACTTAGTACACCTTGTTTTTAATGATAGATTATAAATAAATCGCCATATTGAGACTTTGTTCTTACCTAATTAAACTAAGCAAATTTTGTCACGAAAAATAATTCCAACAAACTTATTGTTTTGTCATAATTCAAATATTTTGATTGTTGAAGAAAACTTATAGGTCAATAAATTTTAGAAATATTTAATAAGATTATTAAATTTTTCTAAAATCAACCAAGTATTAAGATTATTCATTTCATAGTAAATTAAATATGATTTGCAAAAAGCTTAATTAACTTATTTAAAAATAAAATTTGTATAAAGGTAGTAAAAAATATTTAATTGAAATATTAACTAGGAAGTACATAAAGACAGTTAAACTTATGTATTTTCTCTTAAAAATATGTTTCGTAAATGTCGATGTTCACAGTTTTACCTTAAAATCATAAGGATTAAATTCAAATCCACTATTTATTATGCACACAGTATACAATCAATAATTTTTAATGGACATATTCTAGTTTTGTTGCGATAATTGTGAAAATAATAGAAACTTATTTCTTCTTTTCATGTGAGATAAACTGAATGATTTAAAGGAATAATTGTTACATTTGAACGCAAGCAAATTTGTGTCATAATTTCTTAGATTTAAATAAGAAAGTAAACAGAAGAAAGAATGAAAAGATAATTTGTTTCAGCATTTTAAAAATTCATAACCAGAATGTTATCTAACCATTCCTTTTAATTTAGATTCTTTTATAGCAGCATAAATTTTTCAAACATTTTTGGATATTGTTATTGAAGCAAGCAGTAAAAATAATAAAATTTAGGGTTTTCTCATTAAAGTATACATTAATTTTTTTATTTTTATCATGTGTTTTCACTATCTTTAATGAATTTGCACTAAAATGAAGCAATTAATAAGAATCACATTAAAATACAAACTACTTTTCTCTCACCAAGTTTTTACAAGGAGTTAAAATTATATTTATCAAGAGAAGAAGACATACCTAATTTAGTAATTTAAATTGCCAATAAATAATATGAAATTGTTAACGCAGATTATTTATTTCTAAAAAACAACTTTTAAAATAATCGAAAATGAAATTCCATTTTACGGGTTTGTTAAAAAAGTACGTATCAAATGAACCATCGAACATAAAGAAGATAAAGTGAAAAAAAGAAAAAACTCATACATTTTTAAATACAAACAGTTGGAAATCATATGACTCATATGACTTTATTATTTAATATTGAGGTTTATGATCTGAATAGGATTTAATGTAACAATTTAGGAAAGATCATAATCACTTAAAGAATTCAGTTAAATGCGGTTTTGAAAATGTGAAAAATGAATCGTTATTTATACTGATGGAAATTCTTTAGTTCTAAAATATTTACTAGTTCAAAAAATTTTTACAAAAATAAAAAAAATAAATAAATAAAATAAAGTAATCAAGAAACATGTTAAATTATCAGAAAATAGGGTGTATTAAAGGTAAGTGTTAAAATTATTTACATAGATATTTAACTTAAAAAATTCCTTACGAATTTCATTGAAAAATCAATTGTAATTTTAAGAACATAAAATACTTGTTTAAAAATCAATATCTATTTATTTCCATAACAGAAACGTTTTTAAAACTAGAGACAATTTAATATGAAAATATTTGTATAATTCTATATATTATTTTTTAACTATTTTAAAATACTTAAATTACTCTTTAAACAAACACGAAAGGTACAATAATCATTAAAAAAGAAAATCTAATAGACAAAACTGTTTTAAGTGCTATAAGCGTTTGCTAATATTAGCTAATTAAGGCAACATCAACTAATATTTAATCAGTTTTGCTATAAAAAAATCTAATGAAAGTATTTTTTAGCTTTTTTTAAAACATTTATTTAATCAATTTGCTGCTTCAAATAATATTTAATTAAAAAATAAACAAAAAATTTTAAAACATGGGGAAGGGTGATAAAAACTAATGAGAGGATAATAAAAAAAAATTATTTCGTTTAAAATAAAGCAGAATAATTTAAGATTCATTATTATCTTTTATAATGACAGTTTTTACAAATCCTAGCGTATTAAAGTGTCCCACGGCTCCCCGCGTTTATGTTCTCAGGTAATAAGCTAATTATCTCCTATAGTTTAAACTTTTTTGTGTTCAGTAAAAAGAAATTAAAAAATTTGCAGAATACAATTTCTTATTAGGTTTGATGAAAGTAGTCTATTTACAATCTTACATGCTTTTAATAAATTAGACAAACAGTTTAATCAAATTTAGTATTAGAAATCAGTTAATTAATGAAAATGATGACAGTAATTATTATATACTATAAATAATTTGCTCATAGTTTTTCTAAGAAATCTATCTTGATATTTGCAGAGATATGATTCGTGGCTTATTAAAATATTTAAAGTCTGCTGAATCACAATTTTAATTTTAAAATTATTTTCCACTTAAATATCGTAAAATATTTTTCTCCATATTTTGGAAAGAATAAAACTTCAAAATTGCTGTAAAATCATTAGGCAACTAAAATAAATTGATTTCTAGGTTAAGTTAAAGAGATAGAGGAATATATTATTATGTCACAAGGAAGAATACTTAAAATATCTAAACATGCGCTTTGAATATCAAACTTGTAAAAAAATATTTGAATTACCTTTGAGAAAAATTTTGCAAATAATCTTTCTATAAAACCAATGAAGTTAATTTAAATAAACGGTCCACTGAAACTAATATTACAACAAGCAATTATGTAAATTCTTGTAAAATAAAGTATTAGAATTATTGGTATTATGTAATATGATGTGTATGATTTAAACTAATAAGATGTTTTACAAAAATTGTCGTGAAAAGTTATAAAAAATAATAATACTTCAGTAAGCTGGCTTTGAAATATTTTTTTAAAATAAGATGTTAAAAAATGTTAATTAGTCACTTCTTAGAAACAAATCATAAATTAAGAATTAATGCAAAATAATTAAAAAAACTGATCTAAATGTATTTTTTACTTTATTTGATTGAAACACTTTAAGAACTTAATGCTAAGTTTAAATTAATTACACATGTAAAAAAAATATTTATTTAAAATATGATATGGGAATGGAATTTATCCAATTGATCTGTGGTAAAAAATGTATAAATCTCTGAAATTAAAACATTCGTCATTAATTTTTTAATAATTGAGTTAAATTATTAAAATATAAATTTAATCAGGTAATTAAAATCAAACAGACAATATTTTGAATGTATAATCTTTGCTTTTTACAGTAATTTTTTTAAACAATGTATGCATTTAATGATATAAATTAAGAACACATATAAAATTAAATGATTTGATACTATTTATGAAAAAATAAATTTCAATTATTAAAGAATCTTATCTACTGAATATATTTATAATATTTTCAACATTTCTGTCTCGTAAAATATTCAGTTTTATGGAATATAACTTAAATTTGAATGACATTAAAGTCTAAAATTTTTCTGTCTGAATGACTGATATTATGGAAAAGCAAAGAAAAAACCTTTAATTAAATTTTTTAATGGCAAACAATACAGTAGTAAATTTCTCAAAATATTCCAATTATTTAAAATTTTAATTAAAATAAAATTATTTATATCATTGCAATTAGTTCTGGGAAAATTTTTAGATTTAAAGAAAATGGTATGATTATAAAATTATATTCCTAGGACCCATATGTGTAAACTGGAAATATTCATTGAATGCCTTTTTATATTATCCTGTAATTACAGTTATTCATTGAGTAAGAGTACTAATAATGATTTGTTTTAAGGTTTTTAAATTAAAAAAATATATCAACTTTTCATAATAACTTTTAATATCACAATAATTTCTGTTTCATTAAATGAAATTTTTATAAAGATATGAAATCTTAATTCCAAACATAAAAAATATTAGAAATGTTATACAAATGTTATTAAACTAAATTTTTATAAAGGTATAAAATCTTAATCAAATAAAATACATTGAAAAAATACAATAATAAGTAAATAAGTTTAAAAAAATGAGAGCATTTTTTAAAAAAAAATCTTTACAAAGCCAGAAAAATATAGTTTTAATCTATGTCTTAATGAGACTGAAATTGTAAAATATATGAAAGATATTATTCTGAAATAATCTTGACAGATAACTCAAGAACATGAATAAATTAAATGCATGTGGAAAATTACGAACTTTTTTTAACATTTGATATGATGCAACTGCAGTTATTATTTTGGTTCATGAAATAGATAGCGTGTCATTTTAACGAATTTATGACTTTGGACATGGATTTGCTATTGGGAATATACTGAATGAATCAGTGACCACGTTGAATGTTTTAAAAATATTTGATTGGAAACACTGGATGCGTTATGAAATGATTCACCAACAAAGGTGTAGCTATCGTTTCATTAAAATACTACATAGTTGGCTGGTTGGTAAGGGTGTCGTTCTCGTTGCCGAAAAGTGGTGAATTCAAATCCCAGCTTAGCCGAAGATCCGTCATGTTCACGAATAGTGACTGGGGCATAAAATGTGTCGGGTCGCAATGTCCTCCATGTTCCCATTACAAATTAATACTTCTGGGGGTGGTAGGAGCCAGGCTTTGGGTCTTAACTAGTTTCAATCTCTAAATTAGAAGATTCAGATGGTGCTGTCATCTATGAGCCAAAAGTCGTACTTCCACCTTCGTAAGAGGGTGCTCTTTTCAAAAACGGAAGACGTTCTCTCTCTGACTTCATTCGCCTAGTCTCTAATGGGCGGACTTTGCACTATCAAGAGTCATTAGTAATAAGAAATTTATTGTGAGAAGAATATTATCAATTCTGTTATATTCACAGTTATATAACAACTTATAGAGGTCGTAGACGTAGAACAATTTTCGTGCCAATAAAATTCTTTCAATCCTTAAAAAAGTGAAAAGCAAATTCTATGTTCTTCTATAGCAGAAAACTATGTTAAATTTCAAAATTTTGGCCTTTTCAATGGAGCAATAAAAGATGGAGAGTGGTAATCAATCTCATAACACTAAACTAATGAAATTTTTATTTCAATATACATATTTATTTCATGTATAATTTATATAAGTTTATGTTGATTTGCAGAAATTGTGTTTTTTTCATTCTAATGAAAAGCATAGTTAAGTGCCTATAGCTTATTTTTAAATTTATTAATATGTCGAGAAATTTGTAATGAATGAACTCTAATCTTTCAAGAAAGCTATTGCTATTAAATTATTGGGTTTAAATATGCTATGAAATTATTGATCATATGATGAGGAGAGCCTTTATTCTTACTTTGATAAAAGCTACAGAAGGTGTTTCCACATATTTTTTACTTTAAACCATGTGTTGCAAATTATGAACACTGAGAGGGCGCTTCTGTAGCGCTTTCACTTTATAAATAGTTTTGTAAAGCTTAAGATGTGGTGGCATTCCGGAAGGGTGGCGTACCTTAAAATGCCATTTCTTTTGTAAATAGTCTATTTTAGTTTATAAAATAAATATTTAGATTACGAATTGTGATTATTTCTATGCCTAAGGACATCTACACAGTCTCTGCTTTACCATGTAGTAGAATGTTTTCTCCCCTGTTATAATAGCAAATTGATTTTTTTTGTTGCAATAACTAAAATAGACATAACTTTTACTTTATAACAATTAATTATGCAACATATTCTACCTCTATGTGTATGGCGCTAAGAAAGACAATGAACATTATATAATTTGGCATTTTTAAGATTAAAACAGAAGTTAACAATTTTATTTACAGTTGAATCTGAGCTGTTGAAGGTAATTGCAACATACACTTGAGTTGAAAAGTTTTAATTTAGCATTAAAAGTATAATTTTTGCAATATTAAAAAAAAAAAAAACAGAATTTTTCTTTGGATGAGTATCTGAAAGAATTTTCTCTTTATTTGTCAGACTAACATCATTTTTAGATTTATTCTTCCCAATTTCTACCGTTGTTTTTGATATCAAGAAAGCCATGGCTGTTACAGTATTTCTGAACTAAGCCTCTTTGGATTATATCCTTGTATTAATTATCTTTTCAAAAGCCCCATTTTGATGTATGCAAACATTTTAAGTATAAATAGTATTTCGAAAATATGATTTTGCGAAAATAAAATTTTTGATGCAGATGGCTTTTCTTACAACGAAACAAAATCATTTCAAAATTTGTGATCAGGTTTATGTTTATAATTTTAACTAACATTAGAATAAATTAATTTTTTTGATTTCTATGAAAAATTTTAGATCACGATCTTGTTAATGAAATTTTTGCTTACTTTATGTTATGAATTACTATGTAAAAAGAATTTGCATATTAGTTTTTCCTCTAAATGTCTATAAAATAACAATGGGGGAAAACTGATCAAGTAAAATAACAATAATATTAAGGACTGAAGTCGTTAATAAATTTACATAAAACAGTATGGTATAAAAAATTTGTCACGTATAATTTAGAATTAAAACTAAACAAAAATTGAATAAATTGCTTATAATTATAGGCTGATGTAATTTAGAAAGAGAATTAAAATATAAAATTTTAAAAATTATCCTTTTAGTTGTCTTAAGTTAGATATGCTTTTATACAAAACTTTAACTTTCATAGCATTATTAGTAAATCGTTATGTCCCAGGATTCTTATTTTTATAACTTTTATTTTAGCATATGTTTATAATTATTTTGAATTTTTACAAAAGTTGCGAATTTCCAATTTATAAAAATGAATTTCATATGAAATTTTTAAAGTTATATATTTAACATAATATTTCACTATTTTAAATTACAATAAATGTGAAAGTTTTTAAATAATACATCTGATTTAATGTCTAAATTTATCTTCAGAGTATAGACTCGTATTTTGTAAAGAATATATCTTATGAGGTAAAATGTTATTGATTTATGAATTTGATAATTAAATCATTGTTTGTATCAAACTACCAGTTTTTTTTAAATTATGTTTCAAATCCTTTATTTCTTTAGCATACTTATATTTAATAAATGATGTTATCGTAATTATATTTTGTGCTATAAATAATATTGTTATTGATAAATTGAATGGCAAATTAAATTATTAATTTTTGATTATTTAATTTGTACTCATGATTTTCTTCTTTTCCTTTAATCTTTAATCTTATAAAAAAACTCTCATAATAATTACGTAGGATATATAATTTTCAACTTAGAGTTACATTTTTAACATTTAGTTACGCATTTCAAATTTCAACTTCAATTTATCAAATTTTTTTAATTTGTATCTTGTTTATAATCTAAAATAATATGATCAAAAGAATAATATTCAAAAAATTAACAAGAAAAACATATAAAGTAAAATATCAATAAATGATACTTTGTTTTTACTTTCTATAAAATCTTTAAGTACTTTAATAAAAAAATAAAATTTAAAAAATAACTAATTATGTTTTTCGCAATAAAGAGTTAATTATGTCTTTGATGTAAAAGGCAAATAAAATATTTTTTACAAATTTTATTTTTATTTCTTTAATTTTATTTATATTTTTTTCCAAATGATTTTTTTCAATTATTTTTTTATAAAAGGTAAATAATTAGAGAAATTTAAAAAAGAAGGTTTTGTGAATAATTAGATTTTTTCTTTAGAATAATTTTTGGATCCTATACACACGAAGGCAATTTTTTAATTAAATTAACATTGAGCAAAGCATTTTGTTAAAATTTATAAAAGCTTGCTATTATTTTTATTTTCGTAATAATAGATTGTTTTAAATAATCCCTTTGAAATTTTATCAATACTTATTGCAATTTACTTGAGAATACTTGATTAATATTGATAACATTTTCTATCTATGTACTATATTATTTTTCCTGTACTATATTATATAGTTCTATCTTGTAATGTAAATATAAAAAATGTAAAATTTTGAATCGAAAGTTTGATTAAGTTAATTAAAGGTTGAAGAATTATCTCACTTATGTTTTAAAAGTATTTTCAAAAAAAAAAAAAATTAAATTATTTATTTCATGTTACATTTTTTAATTCCAACTTTTATGCATAATAATGCAAAATTGTAACTGCATTATACTACAACTATATATATACATAAATTTAGTTATATTTATAATAATTTATTTAAATGTTGCTATTTTTATTACCAAGCTCCCGGCTACAAGGATTTGTTCCATAGAAAACAACAAAAGATATTAAGTCATGGTACCTTTGTAAAGTGGGGGACTCCATGGGTGTCTTATAGTGTGCCTAACAATAGGTCCTTCCTAGCATTGTAGAAGAATCGCCAAACTAAGTATGGAGCCCTATTGGTATCATTTCACATGGAAGAAATTGTTACAATGACATATTTTACATGTCCCAATCATCATTCGTGGTAACTGCAGAGGAGCGGTCGAGTTAGGATTCGAACTAACTGTTTTCCTATGATGGTAATGATACCATAATTATCCAGTTAGACGAGTAACGTGGCCAATTTTATATAAAAGGGAAAATTAAAGTTACACAAATTTCATTTCAGAAAGGAAAGGCATGAAAATCATTATATTTATATAAATATAAGTATAATGATTAATAATAAATAAAGTACAATGACGAAATATAAATATAATAATTATATAAAGATTATGATTTTCTTGTTGATATCGAATACCTATAAATGTGAAAAATATCTAAAAACTGAAAAAATACTAGGAATTTCAAAAAGCATGCATTCTTTTAGATTTAATAAAAATATTTTTAAGATAAAACAATCAAATTTTTGTAACTTATATTTAAAAGTATATTTAAATTCTCTATGAAACAATTATTGACATATTATAAAATTTATTTTTAGGTAAACATATAACCATATTTATCAAACGCTAACCTAATCTATAACCTTTAGTTATCAAATATTTAAAAAAAAATCATTATTATAATTAATATTTATTAATATATTTTCGAAATCCAAATATTCTCATCTTCTCTTAAAATGAACTTTATTTTTATATTTATTATTTGAACACTAATTTATAACGTAATAATAACTAGCAATAATATTAGATTCCGTATTTCTTAGGCCAAGTTTCGGAATTAATTAATGGCGGGAAATTCTACATCTCTTACGCAATAACCCCCATTAAGGAAACACTTTGACTGCATGGCGAGGATCAGATTTTAATGAGGCAGTACTTCCTGAATACAAGACTGAAAACGTAATTAATATTCAGAAAAGATTTTTTGATTAAAGAATTTTATGCTTAAATTTTGATAAACTAAGTTCAGAAACCCTAGCTTGGAAGCCATACTTTTTCCATAATTTTAAGCATAAGAATTTTTCTTTAATTGGTATAGTTTTGGTTCATTAACACTAATTTAAATTCTGAGCAGAACAGTGAAGAATATTTTGTATGTCGTAGAAAATAACTGTGTTAGACCTGCGTAATGTATGAATTTTGGAGAACTTGATACAGTAAATTGAAACGAACACAAAACTTTAGTTTCTTTCAGGGAATTTATATTGCTAATTAATTTATGCTAATATTTAAAAATATTCATATAATAAGAGAATGTAATGGTGATATCTTTTAAATCTGCTAATAAATGTTAAAGATTACATTAAAAAATTAAATTTTAGAGAAAAGTATTTAAACTAGTAAATACAAACTATAATTAGTGAAAACATTTTATTATTTAATTTTTATACCTTCATTATGAATAATTCATAAGGTTGTTTTTACCTTTTTTCATTATCTGATTGTTCAAATTGTAATAATTCAATTTAGGCATTTGTCCATTTGCTAAACGTCCTACGGCCGTATTCACCAACCAGAGTTAAATAAGGTTTCAGGGTAAAGGGAGAGTTAAGTCATGAAAAGTTATTCACCACGAAAAAAACAGCGATTAACTCTCCGATATGGCTCCTTAGAATAACCCTACGATTTCGGAGTGTTAGCGCCGAGTCCGCAAATAAGAGATATGTTTGTTGACATTGATGTTCAAGATTGCTAGCCAATCAAAAGCCATATTACATGTCTTGTTCGGTTAACTCTAAAGTTATTTTACACGGAAAATTCCCCGCTTCGTGAATAAGAATCAGCGAGTCATACTAGAGTTGAGTTATATCCGAGTTAGGCTACACTCAAGTTAACCCGTGTTTGATGAATACGGCCGTTAGAGAAACAGAAATAATAAATTTTTTAATTTAAAAATCAATTTTCGCAAATCATAAGAATTAGATCATTAACTCTGTAATTCATCTTGCAATACTTCAAGTAACTTTTGCTATATTCGTTATTCAAATCAAATAATGACACATATTTAGGATATTTGAAGGTATGCTTTCATGATAGCATATGATTTCTTAAAAATAATTCTCCTTAATAAACTCTGTTGAATATATGTATCTTCATTTACACTTGATTGTTATTGTTTGGTGAAATATTCTGTAAAATATTTGTTTATAATATTTTACAGAATATTTCACCTTATAAATAAAGTATATGAAAGGCAAAGATTCATGGGATCACTAGGGAAAATATATAGCAAAACAGAAATTTCTGACAGTAATATATTTTAAAATAATGGTTTTAAAATCATAAGAAATATAAATATAATTAAATATAGGATAAATTAATAATAGTGTTGCAAAGATATTTCTCAAAATAGGTATGATGTTTTTGTCAATTTCAATCTGAAGTAAAGTGAAGTAACTTTTTACTTACTTGTACTAATAAAAATTTGAGTGCATCATCAAATAAAATTTGAAATGTATATTTTAGAAATTTCTTTGAAAATAAGCATTATATTTACAACAGAAGTTAACATATAAACATTTTCTTAACAATTCAACACATTTTCTTAACAATAAACATTTTATTAACATTTTCATAACACACACACGCAGGCACGTGCGCTCATACTTGCTGAAATGAAAGTTACAGCATTGAAAAAAAAAGCAATATAAATCTACTTTTGACAAAAATTAAAAATATATTAAAATGTGTACTATTATTTGACATTTTATTTCAATTATCTAAAAAAATAACCATGTTTTTGTAAGCAAAATATATTTAGTTTGAGAGTTCAGCTGGCAGAATATTTGTAGTCCATTGAATATGTCAAAAACTATAAAGAACATATTTATTTTCTTAAAATTATCGTAATATAAAAATAATTAAAAAAAATGGATACAATTTTTCTTTTCCTTTAAAAGAGAAATAATTTTCAGAATATTTTCAAGAAAGAAATTACAAATGATTTTATTCTTAAATTCATTTAATGACTTCTAGCATAAAAATAAAAATTTAAGATAAAAAATGAAGGAAAAAATTGCCTTGATTTTTGATTAGTAAATCAATAAAGCTTCTTATTTTAACATAGTCATTAATTTTCAAAAACAGTTTTATAAAATTCATATTTTTGCTTTGCTTTTAAATGATATTGTTGGAAAAAATTATAAGAAACCTAATATATATTTTCCATTTTTTGTGTATTTATGTACTTCGTTAAACATAATGACATTTTAAAAGAAAAATATTTTTCAGTTTATTTACTGTGAATAGTTTGAATGTAAGCTCTTAAATAAATGTAAATTTAAGAGGTTTATTCTATGAAATCTTATCATATTAAATCAAATTATTTTAAACTTAAAAATTTTGGATTTTAAAACGTCAAGTTAAATTTAAAAGAATGATTTTTGTATTTATGTAAATATTTGAATAAAATATTTATTTATAAGTGGGAAAATACTCTGGAATTCCCATTTGACTTATACCTACAATAAAAATAAATTTATATCTGATAACTACATTGTACATTTAAACTTTTTACAACAGGACGTTAGTGTAATCACTTAGCTGCATATATTTTACTGTAGAGGTAATAAAATTAATTAAAATTTAAATGTTAACACAAAAGTTTTGGAACATTTTTCACATACATTACATTAATGATATGTTTAGGTTTTTTTGGCAAGTAATTCAAAATTTACAAAGTAACCTATGGTTGTCTTTTAGAAACATTGGCTTAAGGTATATTGGACCTATTGTTTATTAATATTAAATATATTTATGTATTTGTGTGTGTGAAAATAAACTGCATAATTTATGTGAACTTCCAACCTTTGGGTCTTCAGCTTTAAATATTTTGAATCCACATTTTTCAATAGCCTAAACATTTTATTTTTTATGAATAATACCTTTATTACTAGTAATAATGCAAATATTATTTAATAATTGTTTGAAATAGGAATATTTAAGTATTTATTAAAATTTATAATATCTTGAGGTAGCTTAAAAGTATTCTTATATTTGGTTTCTTTGAAGACTCAGTAACAAAATGTGCATAACCCACACATACATACCACTTTAAAATCAGACAAACGGTTCTTAATTAGAAAAGTGAAAAAAGAAACATTTGTGCATTATTCATTATTTTCATTAAGTCTAAAATCATAAAAACTTATTTGAATAACTTTTTAAATGATTTTGATGATATATTCATAATGGTTTCTTTTCTTAACGTATAATTAAAGAAACATTTTGACTTTATCCGAGAGTACAAATTGGATCGTAAAAAATCGAGTGGCAAATGGGTTTTCTTTAGTTTTGACTTGAAAATGGAAAAGAATGCGTATTTCAAGGCAAATGAGAAAACTATTATTAGGTCTATCACATTTATGAATTAATATATATATATATATATATATATATATATATATATATATATAT
>JAPDSC010064772.1:0-87146 GCA_026290005.1 Latrodectus geometricus
TAAAGAGCAACTTGCAAGCATCTATTTTGTTTCGAAAATCTCCTAATTGCCATAACACAAGCTGGTAGCTAATCTCTAGAAATTCTACTTGATGCTAGAATTCTATTTTTTCCTTGCTTAAATTTATTAACATAATTTCAGGAAAAAAGCCACATCAGTGTAAATGCCGCTTTAATTTGAATTGCTCATGGCATTGCCGCTGATAAGGTCACAAAATATTCACTTATATAATCACACGTACATTACCAGTTAAGAAAAATATATAAATGAAAACGTAATTCAAAATTGTAAATTCAACGAAATATTAGAATCATATTTATCCTTTAAGCATATCCGCACTTGTAATTATATACTATAAAAACATCATAACACCGAAATATTAAATTAAGTAGAAAAATATTTTTATCTTACGAAAAATACATATAGCAACCTATACAACTGATGAATCCAACGAAATGTCATTCTTTCTTCTCTGAATAGATATGTTTCCAGGGAATCCTAATCAAATGTAAGCATCAATAACCTTAGTCTACAACGTATTTATAGTCAACATCTACATAAACGATATTTTTTATATGAGAATGTAGCTTCAGGAACTGCGAAAAGCCTGATATTAGTAACAATATTTTCCACCATTTTCATTTACTTTCTCTTTCGCAAATTACAATACTTTTCACCCATTTCGTAAATTGCACAATACCTTTATTTTTTATGAGTATGTTATTGCCGCATCTCTATAAAAATGAAACTTTGCTGAAAATTTATCTTTTAAATATATAAACGGAACGTTATTTTTTTTTCGAAAATTATTATTTTGATTTTATATACACTACTGGCCATTAAAATTGCTACACCAGGAAGAAATGCAAATAACAAAATGATATTTATTGGACAAATATATTATACTAGAAATAACAAGTGATTAAATTTTCAAAAAATTTGGCTGGATAGATCCTGAGAAATCAGTACCCAGAACAACCACCTCTGGCAGTAATAACAGCAGTTATACGCCTGGGCATTGAGTCAAACAGAGATTGGATTGCATGTACAGGTACAGATGAACATGCAGCTTCAACACGACGCCACAGTTCATCAACCGTGGTGACTGGCGTTTGGTGACGAGCCAGTCGCTCGGCAACCATTGACCAGACGTTTTTTATTGGTGAAAGATCTGGAGAACGTGCTGGCCAGGGCAACAGCCGAACATGTTCCGTATCAAGGAAGGTCCGTACAATACCGGCAACATGCGGTCGGGCATTATCCTGCTCAAACGTAGGGTTTCGCAGGGCTCGAATAAAGGGTAGAGCCACGGGTCATAACACGCCAGAAATGTAACGTGCATTGTTCAAAGCACCGTCAATGCGAACAAGAGGTGACCGAGACGTGTATCCAATGGCACCCCATACCATCACGCCAGGTGATGGGCCAGTATGACAATGACGAATGCACGCTGCCAGTGTGCGTTCACCACGGTGCCGCCAAACACGGATGCGACCATCATGATGCTGTACACAGAACCTGGATTCATCTGAAAAGATGACGTCTCGCCATTCGTGCGCCCAGGTTCGTCGTTGATTACACCATTGAAGGTGCTCTTGTCTATGACGCAGCGTCAAGGGAAGCCGCAGCCATGGTCTCCGAACTGAGAGTCCATGCTGCTGCAAACGTCGTCGAACTGTTCGTGCAGACACTTGTTGTCTTCCAAACGACCCCGTTTCTTGACTCACGGCTCGTAATGTGGTTGCACGATCTATTACGGCCATGCGGATAATATGCCTGTCTCCTCGGCTGCTAGTGATAGGTGGCCGTTGAGATCCCGCATGGCGTTCCGTATTACCGTCCTGAACCCATCGATTCCATATTCTGCTAACAGTCATTGGATCTCGACCGACGCGAGCAGCAATACTGCGACAAGATAAACCGCAATCCCGGTACGCTACAATTCGACCTTTATCAAAGTCAGAAACGTGCTGGTACGCATTTCTTCTTCTTCTTACACGAGGCATCACAACAACTTTTCACCAGGCAACAACGTTCAAATGCAATTTGTGTTTGAGGAACCGGCCGAACAATTTCCTCATTTAAACACAATGTAGGTGTCGCTACTGGTGCCTGCTTTGTCTGAATGCGCTGAAAAGCTAATCATTTGCATATCACAGCACCTTCTTCCTTTCGTATAAATTTCACGTCTGCAGCATGTCACCTTCTTGGTATAGCAATTTTAATGGCCAATAGTGTATAAGTGCTAATACTGGATTTTCATAAAAAAGCTTTAAAAATGATCTTATCATATTTTTTCCAAAGGCACAGGAATTTCAATTTGCGCAAATGTTATTATCGCATGTTATTCTACTACGCAAACGTTACGATATTCAACAAATCACTGATCAATATTCCATACACATTTTAACATATATTACTTCCTTTTTTGTTTCTTTCTCTGATGTACCAAAAATGTCTATATTTTCGGTTTTATTCAAATACCTAAATACTAATATTACTTTGTTAAAAAATAACATAAATTAAATATTGAACAGATATGTCTGATTTGGATAAATAATTTATAACTATTAATGCCAGAAAATAGGTGCAATAAAACATTATATAAATGCATGCATATATGTAATATTAAATTTAAAATAAATTCAAACAGTAAAATAAGTCTTAAATTTAATTTATTTACTACATTATTATTAAATCTACAAATATTCTCTCATTTTACTCATACATATATATACAGAGAGAAATTTTAAGCAAAGTAAACATTAATAATTTTAGGTTAAAGAGATAAGCTGTTTGTCGTGAATCTGCTGTTGCAATTGAGGAATACGTCAAGATTCGGATAAAAATACAAGTAAAAAAATTCTAATTATAAATTGAATCATTTTCATTGTTGATGAGATTGGACTTTTTTATAATTTGGTCCGATTAAAAAGGTACCTTCAAAAAGTGATTAGCGTTGAAACAAATAGTAAGAATATCTCATCAATTATGCCGTACAAATG
Source organism: Latrodectus geometricus (assembly GCA_026290005.1). NCBI lineage: Eukaryota > Metazoa > Arthropoda > Arachnida > Araneae > Theridiidae > Latrodectus > Latrodectus geometricus. The sequence goes on from JAPDSC010064772.1 coordinate 3,006, forward strand.
TGTTTGAAAAATTAATCGCATTTGTTCTAGTCTAAAATACCCCGATATTTCAACAGTATCAAAAATCAATCCTTCAGATTGTTTATTTTCAGTAAATGTTAAATCATGAATGATGGAGAATATGTTTAAAGAATTTAATCTCTTATATTTTGAATATGTTTTAGGATAAAGAAAAATATCCCTGTTTGAAGTGGCAGCCCCAATATTAAAATACAATGAAGACCATAATGCAAACCAATAAGTATGTAACTAAATATATTGTTTATATACTAAGCAATAATGCTTTTTAAGAAATTCATAACCAATGCCCTAATTGCTTATGGTGTGTAACCTTCAAATTTGAAATATTCTGTAATTTTAATGATTTAATAATTAGTAATTTTTATACTTTCTCTCTCTCCTATATATATATATATATAAGAACATCGGCACATTGCCTTTATCATTTTTAAATCCAATGTAATTGGTATTCCTTTTCTAATATCGATATTTTGGCACCAAATTGTATGAACTCGTTGTGACTATTTTGATAAATACAAGAGGAAAAACAGAAAATTGAAAATATTAGATGAAACATTTACTCAATATGCAATAAATATTAAAAATTATAGAATGCAGATAATTGTTTTAGAATAAATTATTACTTCTGAATCAATAGTTTCTAAATCTTTTCATATCTTATGAAAGCTTGGGAAGAAAAAAATCGAAATTCCATTCTGTAAATGTGAGTGTAAAGTACCTGAAGTCATCATCAGTAACAGAACAGGCTGCAGAGTACGCTGGCAACAATTGTGAAATTATGACGCTGTATAGTTTTATATATCGCATTTTGATGTATTAACTCTGTAGTTTCTAGGTTCGGGGCTATATAATTATATACAGCAGTTGTTCATGATGGCAACATTATGGACAATTTATAGAGGATGTCGTTCTATTAAAGTCTTTCCTTCAATTTTCATAGAAACATTTGTTTGCCAAGTTTTTTATTTGGCTAACAAATTGACTTGATTGAGACAAAAGCCTTATGTATCTTGGATAAAAAATTTTTGACAAATTTATTATCCAAGATTTTTGCTAATATATTTTCCAATGATGTGCAAGCACTAATTAATGAATGGATATAAAAAATTAAGGTTAAAAAATTTAAAGCTACGTGAATGTTATATAAATAAGCCAGAAAAAATCAAGCTCTTACTATTGTATTAGAGAAACAAATCTATAAATATAAAAATTCATGAAAATAGACTTTGGAAGATATAAATATAAAATTAACAGCAAATGCAGAAAGGCTGCATGTTTTTTAATATGGTGATAAAATACGATAGTAACGCTCTTCTAGTGACAGCTTTCATTTATTATTTTTTTCCCTCTAAAATATCACCAAAACTATTGTACATAAATCGCTAATAGACCTTACCATGATTTGAAAAACTCTAGTACCTTTGGAAAAAATATCGCAGGAATATTCGAGTTATAGTACTAGTACTGAGAACAATCATGAGCATTTTCTTTGATGGCGAATATTTATACAACCTAAAAAATTATGATTTCTTTTTTTATATATATTGCGTGGAATAAAACGCATCCCACTTTTGTCTCTATTGTTGTGTTTCTTTCCTTAACGAATGACATTCTAATTTCAAATAATTATAAATCCTCTCTTTTCTCCAAGTTTGTACGACTCATTTTGGCACAGTTTAAGGACTTTATTTAGAATATATGTAAAATTCTATTTATTCTATGATGGGATCTCCAAATTCTTTATAGATGTATTTTTTTTATTAATTTACAATTATTATAAGAACGCTTTTCAGATAAATGAGAACCCGTACAATATAATCATTACAAAAAATGTTATTTTTGCGGATCGTATTAATTAGATCATAAATCAAGCCTTTTATGTATATTGCGTGCAGTACTAGCTGTAATTTAATTTTAGCATTTTGTAATTAAATGAATAGCGTACCAACAACTTTCATTATCAATTGGTTGGTTGATCTTGCATGCGAGATTTGATTTGACCGATTATAATTTTGTTTTAAATAGTCAGGCATGATAAAATTATTTTAGGAAAATAAAAGAAACTGTTTATAATGTAATTCTTAGCAGTATTGCATTAAGTTCGGATCCTTTCTAACTGAAAACAAATTGACCAATAGTTAAAGTGTATATTTTTTTTAAGATATAGTACTCGAATTTAAGATGAATTCAAAATTTAAGAAGGATAACACGATACTGAATAAAAAATATCATTAAAAAATGATAGCCCCAATACTGATAAGAGTTAATGAAGAGTTTTAGAAACTTCGCAAATTTATAGTCAATATTTTTAAACTTTTCTATATTTAGTCAAAAAATGAAATCGTAATAAAACCATTAATCTTTTTCTTGTTTTCCTGACCATTTTGTGAACTCAAAAATCATTCATTTTAATATACAATGTTATACTTTACAAACATTTAAAATAAAACAACTTTACTGAATGTCAAGATTTAAGAAACGTATACTGAAAGTTAAAAGTTAATATTTATTATTAAATATGTATTTTCTGATATGAAATGAATCTTGTGTAATATATATATATATATATATATATATATATATATATATATATATATACAAGAAGGAATATATTCTAACTGGAATACTAGCAATAGAATAGAATTAGAAAAATAACATGCATGTATACAACCCTAAGTATACTTTCAATAAAAGTAATTACATGAAGAATCAACAAATCATGCATCGGTTAGTTTCAAGCGAACAATGCCCAATAACCATCAACATGTGTTGTTCTATTAATTAATAGTTTCAGGAATATTTTGAAAGAAAGGCTTTACAAGTGGCAACACGACCAATCAATAAAACGCTGAATGTCAGCGTACTACATAGCAATACATAAATACGAAACCTCATAACCATTTCAAGTGTAGAATTTAAACGATGTTTTCTCGTAAAGCTGACTGTAGCTTGGTCATGAGGTCTTAGACCACATTCTCTCCGACTATTATTTGTCTGAAATAAAACAAATCATTAAAGAAAAGATTTTTTTTTTATTTATATATTTTTTGGACGCTGTATGACTTTCATTACATTTATCTTAAAATCATATAAATTTTTCAGGTGAACTGGAATCAGAACTACGTTACACATTTGCTTCGTAGCCAATATTACGTAAATTTTCTTTTCTTTTTTAAATTATTTAACTATTTTTGCGCCCTATCGTCGAATGCAACTTGCAGTACATTCGGCTCATTAGGTGTTTTTTTTTTTTTTCTAATGCGATCGGACAAGAATTTACTTCTTGTCTACTCTTGCTGTCATCCGATTTTGTTGTTGGGATGAGTAAAGCTAAACAAAGTTAAAATTTCCATCGAAATGCATAACCACCATTAAAGGAATCTGTTCTGCGTTTGCGATCAAAAACTGGGACCTTGACGAGTACGAGATACACAATTAAATGATTTTATTCATTCTAAATTCTTTTGTAACAGGCTTTTATGACATCTAAAATTTCCATAATATAGTTATTAGAGATAGCCACAAATGTATGTAATAAATACTAAATGATTTTAATTAATCATTACGCTTAAAAGAGATGTTTTCATTTTATTATTTATTTTATTATTATTTTTTTTTGCAAAAATAACATGCTAAATTTTTATATGTTATTTTTGAATATATACATACATATATTTATTAAGTACAGTTTAATACAGCAGAATATCATTCATTTCATTTAATTATTTATTAATGTACAATAATTTTGCAGTTTTCATACAAACTTTTAAATTATTAGCAATTTTAAATTAAAAAAATAAATTGCAGATTACTTTATTATTTCTCAGAATTTGTAGTTTTTATCAAATTTTAATATAAAATAAAAAAAAAATTAGTTCAAAATGAATTAGATAATAAATCAATATTTTAATATTTCTAATAGGAATTTTTTTGTCTTATTCAAAAAAGTCGTGCAAAAAAATCAAGTAATTAAAGGTTGAATTATTAGGAAAAACTAAAAATAATGGCTAGTCTATATATGTTAAGTCGATTATGAAGTTTAAAAATTTTTCCAAACTATTTATAAACAGTGAAAACTTTTTTCCTTAAATTTCAAAAACCACTTTTCCCAGTTTTAATTTGCACTGTAGGCTTTTCATTAACAAAACGTGAAAAGTAATTGTTTTTCTTATACAGAGAACATTCCAGAGTAGTCAGTAGAATTTTTTAAACGTCAATTTTAAAACACCTCTAAATTTTCAGATTTTAATCAGTTCTGAATTGAAAGCAGTCTGCTTTAATACTTTATCTTAATATAATCGAAAACCCTTCAAATATTCTCCAAATCAAGAAGGAAACTCATTTTATTATAATGGTCCCAAAATGTTTATTTGATAATAAGCATTGAGTTTAGACTTCTATTCAAGAAATTTTGAGATATATTATTGAGCAGCAATCAACGACTAATATGAATCTGTTACAAAAAATCTTTGTAATGTTACATTGCTGTTTGATTCCAAAGAACCGAAATCTTGAATTTACATAGGATATGGAATTGTCACTCTTCAACTATTATTTTTATGAACTATTTAAGTCTAAATATTGTTTATTTTGAGTAAACGAGTGAATATTAGTTTGCAGTAACTCAAGATTTCTCAGAATTTTATAGAAACTCTTTTAATTATAATCCTTCACAATGTTAGAGAAAAACAGCTGAATAGTTTTCATACATATAATCCCTGAAATAAACATGTCATCACAACAAATAAAAAAAATTACAAGGAATTCTATTCTGAGTTCAAATTTGCAGGTCATTTCATTTATGAAATATTCGGGGAGGGATAAATGAATCAAATTACATGAAACCTATACATCCTTTTGAGAAATGTATGAAATAATTAATATTACATTGCTTCTTGTCAAAACTTTTATTTATTTTCCAGTTTATAATATAGTGAGTGTTAATGAAATCATAATAGAAATAACTTTTTAGAGATTTAAACCAATCAGTTAAGACCAGTCACATAATATTCTATTCTTAAATTTAGCAAATATATTCAGTTACATTCAAGTTTGTTTAGATAAGAAATTTTGCTAAAAGTAAACACACTTCAAATTATAATTTCTTACATAAGTGAAAATTTTATAAGCTTTTTAAGCCCTTCATTTCATAATTTGTTAAACTAAACTAATTTATTTTAAGCATAGATGCAGATATTAAATTCAAGGACATGTTTATTAATTTTATTAGCAGAATTATTGCTCTAGTACATAAAAATGAATATTCAAGGCATACAAGATAGAAAACACATTTATAAACATATACCATCATGTTAATAAAATAACAATAATAATCCAAATTCTTTTATTGTAAGACCAATAATATCTATGATAATTAGAAACAAAGAATGAACACATATTACATAATTATTTAAGTTCCAAGACTTTATCAGAAACAACAGATCTGTTTCCATATACTGTTCTGAGCTTTATGTGATATTTGCAAAAGCTTAGATTATGCAGCTCAGAGAAAGTTATAAAAATAATTATTAAAAAATCTTGAAGAATTTTATTTATACAAAACACCAAAAATAAATAACAAAGCATTTCAGAAGTCCAATATTACATTTTTATATAAGAGAACCAAAATCTTATCTTAATAAAAGTAAGCAACAAAATATAAAACAATAAACTTGATAGCAAAAACAAAACAAAAAAAGAATCTTTGGTTAAAAAAAATGAAAATTTTTTTTATACTTTTATATTATAATGAATAAATAAATATTTTTGCAAAGTAATAAAAAACAGTCTTATATATTTAAAAAATTAAAATAAATAATGACTAGATCAGGCAAAAATCTTCACAGAATATGCAAAAAAATTTAATGTTATATACAAACACACTTCATACTAAAGTAAATATGTAGAAATGCACAGATTTAGGACATAAGAGAGACACAATCTTATTGGTGGAAATTATTTAATAGACAGTGCTTTGATTTCGCATTTTTGCCAATAAGAGCATTTTTACATTAATATCAAATAAAAAAAGCCCAATAAAAACTATAATTAGTTTTGAATATATATTTAGTTCAATAAGTAAATAGATATATTTCAATATGCATATAAAATAAACACTGGTATTTAGATTATTTAATAACAAACACAAATTTTTAAAAACAGGATTTTTGTAATCTGTGTACATATACATAAATAAAAAATACATTAAGTTATGTTATGTAATCTTCTCAAATCAAAAGAAAAACAAAATTTCAAACTTTATTTCTAAAAGCAATTTTAAATGTTAATGTTGCAAGGCAGATTAATTTTTACCATAAAAAAATTCAATACTTTTTTAGTTTTTTTGAAAGCACAATTAATTTGGTTCAAAACACTGAAAAACACAAATTTTATGTTAAATTATTATTTTTAAGCATAATGTTTTCATATATTGCTCATGTAAATGGCTGATAATCTGTTAATTTTAAAAATCATATTCAAAACTATTAAAATTATTCATATTTTTTTATTATTTATATATTTCAAAATATCAGGTTTTAATGAAAGTTTTCCACCACTGCTAATATTGTATGCATAAACATTTTACGTTGGCATGTTCGTTTATATTTTGTCAGGCAATATTTGATATTTAAAAGGAGACTTGCTAAGAACACAATGTTGTGAGATTTGTAAAAATATATCATTGTCATTAAGTACAAGATGTCTGAAATACAATTAACATGATACCAAATTAGAACATGATTTACTTTAATTCTGTTCCAAAACGTCAGCTACATAATGTCATCAAATCAATCTACAGCTTAAGTACTACTATTGTATTGTATGATATTGTGAAAATTTGATATCAAAAGTTCAAAATCAAGGACTGAAATTTAAGAAGCAGAGTGTTGTAGCCAGTCTACTGATGTGGAGGAGGACTGCCTGCAAGAACTTATGGAAGAAAATCATTATTCAATAACTTGAGAGCTAGTTAAGGAATTAGACATTAGTGCTATGTCCATTAGTCACACTATACATCGTATAAACTTGACGTACAAATTCAATTGCTGGATGATACATAAGTGACTCAAACATATAAGGACAGACATGTTCAGGCCTGCACTAATCTGCTCGAATATCAACACAAGGGCGAATTTTATATATATATATATATAAATATCAAGACCAGTTAATCATTAGTAATGAAAAGTGGATTTACCTCAACAACACAAGCCGATAAGGAGGTTGAGCTGCACTCAGAGGGCCCACCAGCAGTGTTGTAAAGCGCAATTTGACTAACAAAAACACCATGTTTTATATTTAGTAATATCCATAAAATGTATCTGGTAAACCATCTACAAAGTGTACAGAGAGATGCTAGTCCATGTTGATGCTTCTTTCAAATCCAAACACGGAACTGAGTTTTGTTGCAGCAAAGTATTGTTTATCAAGAGAATACAGGACCAGACCACATGTGTCTACATTCACCAGCTGGATTCAGTATAGACAAATGGGATCTTTTGCCCTGCCCACTTTATAAGCTCAACATAGCTCCTTCGGAGCTTCCTTCTTTCACATTTGAAATTACATCTTCCTGATCTAACTTTGATCCACACAGGATGTTCAAAATTAGGTTGATCTATTTTCAAACTCATGACCAAAATATTGCTGAGTTAAAAACTTTGAAAAACTCACAAAACACTTGCAGAAAATAGATTTGATTAGAAATTACTACCTGTACAAAGGATACTGCTTTCATTTTTCCTCTAACTTTATTAAGACTTTTCAGTGGAAAACTTTATTATGATTGAATATTTGATTATTCAAGATGATAATAACATGAATGTGAATATTTTAAAAGTGTTAAAAATAATAAATAAAAGCTTACATGAAATATCAATAGGTAACATTTGCTTCAAATTTAAATGCTACAATATCATTATTGTACAATATTTTTACCTTAGATATTTGACTGATTCATAAATAAATATAAGTTTTCATGATAATTAACTTTTAACAGTTGATGTCAATTTTGACAAATTGTTCTCTTTTCTCTGCTTCATTTTGTTGCTGAAAAACACAGTATTGTTCATGGAAATGAAAATATTAAGAAATGGACGGCAGTTTCTTTTTACACACTTACAAGAAGTTATTGTACTTTAATTAATATTATTAGTTGTACTTAAAATTACTTAAAAGTAACTGAAAATTGTTTTAAATTAATGACGACAAAGATAATTCCCCTTTTTTCTACATTAAAAAAAATGGAGTTATCTTTGTCACTCTGTTAAAATTCTTCAAAAGTATTCATTTAAAATTCTGTGTTTATTGCAAAATGTTAAGTTCATAAATAGTTAAACACATATTCATTATTTTTTTCTAGTTATTTTACAACAGATGAAATAAAAAATTATAAATATAGCAAAATCATATTTTATCTAATGACTTCAAAAAAGCATTTAGAATATTTTTTTATAAAAAGCAGAGAAACATTTTTAACAGATGAATAATTAATATGGAATCATAGCAATGAAATTAACCAATAATTTCATAAAACATAAAAAAACTATGTTTAGAAAATTAGATTTTTCTAACATTAGTTGTGTAAAACATTAAATATATCTTATGACTTAACAACATAAAAAATATTTCATACACAGAAAAATTCCTGTTTGAATTTCCTTAAATTCAAGAAGAAGTATACAATAGGCAGTGTAATCTTGTTTTCAGCAAAAAGTAAAAAAATAAATAATAACTATTTTATTTTTAAAGCATAAAGAGTTTCCAATTTATAAAAAATTGATTTTTTATTAACGATTTTCATTATTCTGTAATACTTATATCTGCTTGTTATTCATAATTAGAAAAGGCTAAATAGTCAACACCATAATTTTTAAATTAAGTCAAGTGATACTGTTATTGTTTGAATGTGAACCCACCACTCTGGACTTTCACATTAATAAGTAAGGTTGTTGAGAAAAAATTTAAAATTAATTTTAAATATTTTTCAAGTAGTTCTTTTCTTCAAAGAATAAATTACTAATTTATTTACTTCTCAACATTAAAAAATCTTTATTGAATATTATTTAATAATAAAAGACAATTATGCAACAAAAATAATAGCAATTTTTTATGTGGTAGTTATGTATAAATAGGTAACATATAAAAAAAATTACTATCACAAGTAAAAAAAAAAAAAAAAGTATATTTAAGACATTATATAAGAAATTTAATTTTAAAATATATTCATATGACCATATATTGTACCCTATAGCTAAAGTAACAAAAAACCTATAGATCAAAATTATTTAAAAATTTATAAGATAAACAAATAAAACACTTCATTAATTTCAATTTTATACCTTATTCATGTCTGTGGAAATATTTAAAAATATTGTTAAGTAACATCAAAACAAAATAATTGTAGTTTAAATACAATTAACCACAGACAAAATCTAGTAATAATAATTATTACTTAGATGTATAGAAATTAGTCAGTTTATAAATACATTTTTAAATCTGCTAGGAAATTTAATGATATTATAGTTTTCCTAACTTAAAAGAATTCTAAAAACTTTATATATAAAAAATATTTTTCTGATATAATTTTCTCTACTAGTCACATATAAACGAAAATTTTCGTGCACTTTTTATTAGTTTAAAGAATCAAATCTTTAATAAACTAAGAAATCAAATTTAATTTAATATTCTCATTTAGAATTAAAGCTTTCTTTTTTATTAACAGTATGATTGCCATTTTCAAATTGATATGTCTTCTACAAAGTTTAAAAGTGGAACAATTTTACATTTACATTTTGAAAATTACACATAAAATATTATATAATATTGTTTTTATCATCAATATGGTCAAAGAAATGTATTTCTTATTTAGTCATAATAAATGCTTCATAGTGCATTGTTTTCAATGATTTTTATCATTATGTGATGATTAAGTTATCAGTCACAATAGCAAATCCTTTTGTTTAAATTTATTGTCATTCTGCATTAACTATATACAGAAAAAGCCATATTTTGTCACTTTTTGTGGTTTGTTAATTAAAATAAAATAATATGATAATAGTAACATGTTCAATATTTTTAATAGGAAAATAATTTCATAAATTGTTTATGTAATTAAACTAAATTAACAGATTATCAATTTATGATGTTACAAACACCATAATTTAAAGAGCTATTTAATAATATTAGTTAGTTTAGTTATCTAAAATGAAACATTTAAGTAATATGATTCTAAATTTGAATTATGTACAAGGTGTTTCATAAATTTAATCCTAAATTTATGCAGCATAAATTATTTAATTTCAAAACAAATTTAAGTATTGAAAAGAATTAATTTAATCATAATATAAATATAAAAACAAAATAAATAATATAAAAAATGGAAATTTTTTAAAAGGAATTAAAAAGAAAGGAAATAAAAAAAAATCCTTAATTTTTTATAACTTACAGAAGTGTTTTTAATTATCCTATTGGGAAATATTGTGACAAATTTGATAGTAAGATAGTGGCAATATCATTTGTGATCGATAACTGGAAAGTTGTTCTGAACAAACAATAATTGTGTTTCTTATCGATTTCCAAGGTCTTATTTTGTCACTTAAAAAATTCAAAATATAATAAAAACACACTAGTTTATTCCCGTAGAATAAAATTAATTGAATTAAAAAAATCTAGAAAAAGTATTGTGCTCTAGTGGATTTCCAGATATTGTGAAATTTTCGGAAAGAAAAAGGCTTGCTATAATGAGATGTCTCATGTCACAATCTGATTCTCCTTTGCCTCTGTATAACATCAAAAAATTTATAGAGACTTCTTGTTAAGTGAATGCAGCTGTAGGTAAAAAGTGTAGTGTGTTGCTCAACAAAAGTAGTGGTTCCCCATTTGTCTGGATTAGTTAAAGGTGCTTATTTTCATTTGCTTACTGAACATGACTATTTGCAGAAGCATTTACATCTTACTGAAGTCCAGGATGCGGCTTGTTGTCCTTTGTTCAACCAGGGGGATATGGATGGCACTGCCTCTTTGTTTTAAAGTTTTGTGACAATAACTCTATTGAATGTAATTTTAATTCTATTTATATTTAATGATTACTTTATTAAGCTGTTCACCAACTAATGAGGCAGAGTTGCTGAAGACAGGAATAGTATTGAAAAATAATTTTCTAATCTGCAGTTTTACTTACACAATTTCTAACCAATTATATGCATTTTTATAGAATTAGTTAGTTTTAAACTTTTTTCAATTAACATAATGACATACAGATGGCTAGTATCGAAAAATAAAAACAATTATTTATTTCTTAAATAGAAGATTTTAGAATTAAACAAGTTTAGAAACCTACCAAAATGTAAACTGAAATGAATTTTGCTACATCCATTCTGACAACTGAAAACTAATTGTCAATGACAATTAAATTAAGACAACATCGATTTATCAAAAGTTTTTGTAATAAATAAAATTTAGAAATGACAGTTGTTATAAAAGTAATTAAAAAGTTTTCAAATACCAGGGAAGAATTTTAAAGCCAATTACTCCCATTATGGATAACAGAAATTACTTCCCATGAGCCCAACAGTCTATAAATTATATTAAATAGCATACATTAATGGTATATTTTACACAAAAAAATTCAATAAATCAGACAAAAATTAAAATACGAACCATAAATTAAAGAAATTTACAAGCCCTTTTAAAAAATATGAACAATATTAAACTCTGTATAATTAATCAAATATAATAATAAAGGGATTTACATTAAATCTTAGATAAAAAAAATATAGACTGTACATAAAATAATAATTAAATATCTTATATTTTTAACTAGAAACAAAATGCTTTAGTAATATAATGATTCTAAATTTACTCACAGAAATAATGAGATTGAATTTATTTAAATAAAGAATCATGATAAAAAAAATTTTCACAAATTAAATAAATTAATATTGATAAAAACAATTTTGTGAGGAATAAACCAGAAGTTATTATAAAAAAAAGTTTAATTTTAAAGCATGAAAAAAATTAAGTTGGTTTATCAACACATCTGATCCAAGTTAGTAACTAAATAGTAAACGTAGTGGCTTTAAATTCAATGGTTTATGGTTTCAATTTTAGTTTCATCAATTGATATTTAAAGCAACTCACAAACCATTTTATACCATGGGTTCCAGATGACTCATACTTCACATGCAAAAAATTAATATAGAACTACAAACTAATCAATCAATCCAATAACTTTGATTAAATTTCATATTTGCTGAAAAGAAATCTGGTTCCCTGTTAGAAAAATAATTATCTCACTTCTAGCAATTTAATATCTAGAATGCCACATAAAAATTTTAATTTTAAAATATCAAATATCTTTTTCTTAAAAAAAACATTTACATTTGATCTACATAAATACATGGCATCTATAATTTTATTTCATATATTTTACATACTTTTTTCTCTTTTAAATTAAGTCTATTAAGAAAAATGAATTTTAAATTCTCTGAAAATTAAATTTTTGTACTCATAGATACATAAAAGAATAATTATCTTAAATGTTGAATTCCTATTTTATATTTTGTTTTATTCTAAAATTTTAATAAAATATTATCCAACATAAAATATTTAGTGAAACACCTTGCATAAATAACAATACGTTACATAAATATATAACTATCAAATTACATGTTTGAAGCAGTAAGTACAAATATATAAAATTGTATATTCTGACTGACTACAGTACTTTCAATTATAAAAGACAAATTCTCAATACCATGTATTAGAAAATATCTTATTTACTGATTGCACAAGGAGTTAATTTATGGGAAATGAAATCTCGAACGAATTTTCCAATAACATCAGATGTTATAGGATCTTTCTTTTCATGAATATATTTCTTTCCATTTGGAATGTCTAAAATGATGAGCAAAGGAAATTCATCTCTGAATCCAATAATGTCCCGCACAGAATCACAGATATCAGCCTAAAAGGAAAATTTAATTAACATTTTATTTTATGAAAAAACATGACAATATCTATATAAAAGTTATAAATATTGTATCTAAGTTAATCCATAATTTATTTTATAATTTTACATTAAAATTAGCCACATTGCAACACATTTCATTACCTTTTGAGCAAATTAACAAAAAGAATAATAAAGATACATAAAAGTATAAATACATTCTTAATTACATAAATAAAAGAGAATTTCATTCAAATTTTGTGACGTCTTATTAGGAAAAAATATATTTCAAGAGCAAGTGTCCAATTTTAAATTCATATAGTTGCTTTTTATAAGAATATATAATATAATCATGTAAATATGATTGTATTACAAGCTCAATTTTGATAACATTTTCATCTATTTGTAAGCAAAGAATAACTTTTTAACATTGAGTATTATATATATACAGGTGGTTTTAAAATGTTATGGTTCAATCTAGAAATAAATGCAGAAAGTGATTAATATATAATTGTAATTTCATCTCATTATTCATCGTAAAAAAAGATCAGTATAAAGATTGTAAAAGTATTAGAATAAAGAGGTAATATCAAGAAATAAATAGTAATTAAAAATATTTTCTGATTCTAATAAACAATTTAACAAAGGAGTTTTTTTTATTTTTTATAAATTTAACATTTAAAACCTGGTTAATGATTTAGTATGGCAGCTTTCATATAACACAAAATTTTATGTAGGCACAAACTTTTATCAATAGGCAGCAAACAAAATGATATTTTTGCTTGAAACTAAGGCACATGTTGTTGCATCAGCATACTTCTCAGTACCTAGCCCAGAGTTGGACTTTGCTAGTTAATGGAAGCAGCTGGGTGGTAGTCTTTGTAACTTAGAAGTAGGAATCAAGAAAAAAGACCCCTTAAAACTTGATTTGCCACCCCCAGTTATATCATTTCACTTTGAGGACCTTTAGTGAACACAACAGATCTTTGTTCAAACTTCTCCAATAATGAGACCAATGATAGAAACAGCCAGGCCATTGCAGTTTTTGTCACAACATAGTGAAAAATAGCTGTCTGTTGCATTGAAATCAGTGGCACTTTATTCATGCACTAGTATTATGCACACATACAGGAATGCCACTTTAAAAAGCTACCAAGACGAAAATTATTTACATGATTAATTTGCATAATTAGTGTTCTTAAAAATAATTTAATTTCCCTTGTAAAATATTAATTTCCTTTCCACAACAATATTTTTTAACATTAGACACAAGATTTATGTTTTTTTTTTCTTCTTTTTTTCATGTTTCATTATCCATCTTCTTCCTCTTCTTGAGCTCGTCAGATATGTGGCACCTCTGCATTGTTGCATTTTGTACCATGCTCCAAGCCCAATTTTTTCCTAGTTCCATTGTTTTGGGTCACCTACTTTGTTTATAAAGTCTGATAGGCCCTCAATGGAGTTTAGGTGTAACTCTTTAGGATATGGATTACCTAGAGTAGTGAATCTTGTAAGGGCAAGAGCATCACACTCATATTGGATATGATGAGCTGATTCTACCCCTGAGTGGCATTTACTACAAATTGGTTCTTGTTTAAAAAGTCCCATTGTATGAAGGTGTTTCCTGAAATGATAGTGCCCAGTAATGAAGCCTACAATTGCTTGAGTCTTCAATCCTGGGAGTCTAAGAATTTCAGACGCAATTTTCTCAGATGAGTTGAAAATCATACTTTTTGCATGTTTCTGTCCAGGAGAATCACATCAAACTTTGTTCATCTCCTGTTTTTCCCATTTTTGAATGGCCTTCCTTGTAGTCTTCATGTTGATCCCACAAAAGGGTTCCATTTCTATTGGATTGAAAGATGATCCCTGTTTTGCAAGTTCATCAGCTCTTTCATTACCTTCTATTCCTATATATCAGGAATGGCCAAACTTTTGGAATCCGAGGTCTACTCCACATCTAAAAAATCGAAGGCGGTCTATCAATGGCAGATTAACGTAATATTTATTTTCGGTAACAAGAAAATATGGTAAATTATGTAATTTTTCTAAAAAAAACTTTATATTAATATTTACAAAATAAGAATTTACTCACGAAAATAATCAAAATATTCATAAATCAAAAACTGATCATTCTATTCACTTCGTTTAGTTGAAATTTGGCACTGTATATCTGCGACAAGTTTATCATATTGTGGCTGGTATGAGCTTATTCAATGCATAAACACGAAATTAAATGTTCATTTGTTAAATGCGATCAATGTTTATTTATTGTTCATGCTTGAAAAAGCAGATTCGCAAAGATACCTCGATCCAAAGTATTTCAAATACAACATCAATGTGTGAATATTTGTAAACGTTTCCTCAGAAATTAATTTCGAAAAATCAGTATCACTAAATTTGGTCTGGATTTAAGAAATATATCGCATCTTGATTTAATAATTTCTTCCTCGACCGTGACCGATGTGATATCTATTAAATGTCCTATTTTTTCAGATACTCCATCAATGTTGACATTTTCATTAAATAGAAATATCATAAAATTGAATATTTCTTTCAACCTGATTAAGTCGGCGAATCTTCTTTCAAATTCTTTAAACAAAACAAGTAACTATTAAGCGAAATCTTCAAAGTCTCAGTTTGGATTATGGATGTACTTTTCTTCCATGTTTTTGAAGTTTCTCAATTCATGTTTTCTTAATTAAAATGCATACCTTTCTTTAGTTTTTTTTAATGTTTTAATCATGCTCATTATTTCCGTTTTAGGTTTTAAATCGTAAACCGTTAATCATAAATCTTTAAATCGTAAATCTTTGCACAGTTTGTTTTGGGTTTTAAAGTTTTAAAGGAGTGTAGTAAATTTTTAATTTTAAATAATTCATTGATTCTAAGTCATAAGTCATAAATTAAATTGTCAATATCTGAGGTCACGATCGGGATGGTCGCGCGGACTACCTAAAATGTCTTCGCGGTCTACTAGTCGACCACGGTCGACGTCTTGGCCACCCCTGCTATATACCCTGGCACCCAAATAAGAATAATTTTATTCCCATTTGCCAGTTTCTTAAGGAGATTTTTGCACTCCATTACATTTTTTTATTTGACTTGGAATGAGAAGAGAGCCATCAATGCAGCTTGACTGTCACTGAAAATAAGAATACACTTACCTTGGTAGTCCTTCTTTAAATTTATATGCAGACAGTTGGCGATAGCAAGAACCTCCGCCTGAAAGACAATGGCATGTTCCCCAAGCCCTTTATAAAGACTGAATCTTGGTGCCATGCCATAGAACCCCAGTCCTGAGAGGTTGCCTTTTTTTAATCCATCAGTAAACCAGATAAGATCATTGCTTTTTATTTCAATCATGTTGTTTTTCCAGTCTTCTCTGGTAGGAAAAACTACATTGAATGGTCTTTCAAACACATATGTTCTTTCCATGCTGTCTGAAGGCATTTAGAGAGTTGGGTGGTTGATTTTTTTTTGTAATAGTAAAATGAACTCCAGAAGAGGGCTTATCACACCACTGATTTTGCAATTTCATTCTATATGCAGTTATTCTTTTTGACATAAAACAATTTCTCTTTCTTCAGGTATAGTAAAATTCTGATTAGTTTTCTTTTTTGAGAAGGGCAGAAGTTTTTTAATTAACTATATCTGTCCTCTTCAAATTTTGACTTTGTAAATAATACTTCCTATGCCAATAATCTCTCATAATTTTCCACATTTAATATTGTTCTGTGTCATTGGTAATAATATCATACATAATATTGAAAGATTCTTTAACTACAAATCACAAATTTATAAGCACTCAGGTTTTAACAAATTAGTGGCAAGTCATTACCCTGACACCATAGACACAATGATAATTTTTACTCTCATATATGAACTAAAATTTTGAAAGATCTCTTTTTTGTGAATTTCAGATTCTGAAAAGTTTCTTTCTTTTTTCATTTTTTACGATTTTATATTTTTTCAATTTTTATTTGTTTTCTTTTTATATAATGGCTGAGAACTTGATTCATTTTTGAATAATAAAGAGACACGTGAAAGAATTCCAAACATTCTGAAGAACAATAATCAAAGATACACAGATATCAGACATTTAATGAGAAAGAACTGTGGTGCAGAATTTAACTTATGAGTTTCCTATACATAAAGACACAGAAAGTGGAAAAATTGTTCTCTCTGTACATTATTGTTTGACAATTTTAAAAACTTAGGAAAACTTCTGAAAAAGGAAACAGTATCAGTAAAAGGAAACAATAACCTCCCTCTTGAAAACATTATAGAGGAGTAAAATCCAAACTAGAAAATGCTTTGCTTGCTTATCAGAGATTTGAGACAGGAATGAACATTCCTGTTGATAATTAAAATCATTAAAAAGAAATCCAAATGTGCTTAGCTATAAAGCTGAACATAAAGGATTTCAAAGCATTAGATGGTTGGCTCCACAAATTCAATACAAGATATGATTTGAACTTTAGAAAATTTTATGGTGAAGATCAATCAATAAAATGGAAGTAAGTATTGTTTTTACATATGAAGCTTTTTACAAAAGATGGTTTATGTAATGTTGCCTTTAATTAAAAAGTTTTAGACAGGCAGCAAATTTTTGTCCAAAATTGCTTTCCATGAGCTTTTTACCAAACGAAGTATTCAGCAAGTTTAAGTTTTCGATCGACAACTGAGTAACAGGTTCATGTTTACATCCAATTCATATGATATGTATAAAAATAGATTGTACATTTTCTGTGGAAATTGAAAAAAATATAATTGAATTTTTAAAAATAAGTTTATTTTAATAGCTTAGTATATATTTTAGAATTTTATTTTTATAGTAAATATTTTTATTTCATTATATCTTTTAATAAGTAACATTTTTTAGTTGGACATGATTATTTCAAATAAAATAAAAATATCAACTGTATAAAGATTTAAATGGATTAACAACAATATTTTAATATGACAAAATTATTAATTGAATTAGGATTTTTAATTTAATGCAAATGCAATTATATGCCAGAAAATATTTACTAAGTAGTAAGTTTTTGTAAAATGATTCCACAAAAATTTAACTCTATGCAATTATCATAATTTAAGAATTCATCTCAAAGAAATACTTGAAAGAAATACTTTTAAATTTATTCTATATAGGCTACATAAGTAACCCAAACATTAAACTTTAGAAACGTTATTTAAATTTTCTATTGGTAAGATTAATTATTTTAGAACTCTTAATATTACTTAAAACCTTTAAGTGTTTAATAAAATTTGATGTTTTCCATATTTACTCTTTCTTTTCAAGTAATTTTATAAATTTACAATTTAATTTATACAACAATCATATGTGGAAATACCCTTTAAATCAAATTATGTTTATGTAAGAATGTGCATGAATATAAAAGGAAACATTTTGCAAGCAAAAAAACAATAATATTTAAATTTAAATTGTAAATAATCTTTCACAGGTCAATACTTGGAATGATGTCATTAATCATAATTTTTTCGTATTTGGCAGGTATACCAAACACCAGGAATCCACAAAACAAACATCAGTTGTCTAATAAACAGACACCATTTACAAGCAAGCAGGTGGACAGATCTGCTGTCTGACATAGATATGTTAAATATTTATAAATCTTAAAAGTTAGTGCTGTGGAAGCAAAGAATTTTTAAAAATTATCAGATGAATTATAATTTAAATATTTTCTGGTAACTTCAAAGAAAAAAGAAACAATATTTTTTTAAATTTATAACTGAAACAGAATGATTTTTATAATAACACAGGAAATTCAGAATATTATTCTATTAACTTTCTGAAATATGAATTCAAAGAATCTTCTTATTCAAATTAAATACATTTTTCAGAATAATACTTTATTCTAAAATTTGTCAAAAATTAAATATTTATTTAAAATAAGAAGCTCTTGAAATATAAAGACAAAATGAATTATTAATTAATAAAGTAACTGTCCTAAAACTTTGTAATTCTTTGAAAACATATTTAAAACATTAGAAAATAGTACAAAGAAATAAAATAAATACCATACTTAATCCATTACCACACCATGTTAATCATTTAAGAAATAGAGAATTTAATATAAAATTGCATCAATTTAAATTTTTGGAATAAATTTTGTCTCTAAAAGCCCAGAAAATAACAATTTTGATATTTAGCGTATTTTAGTCATTAATAGTTGAATAGAAACACTAAAGTTACAAAATAATTCTATCTTGAAATCGATTTTTTACTTTTAGTATCATATAATATCCATTATCACGACATATGGTTTTAAAGTAAGGATACTTATTTAATTGAATCAATATTCTTTACAATTCCATTTAAAAAAACGCTGGAAATTTTTAATGGCCATTTATGGATACTGAAATCCACTACTAATAGTAACTACTTTAAATAATTAATTATGTGTGAAGTAAAAATTGTATGTTTCCAATGCAGACTTGAAAAAATTGTTTTCAAATGCAGACTACTTTTTGCTTAAAAACATAAAAAAATATGAACAAACTGATATATTATTTAAAAGCAAATTTATGATTAATAAATGTATAAATAAATAATTGCATATATAATCATTAAATAATAAAAATTAGCTCTCAATATATATTGTATTGTTTTGTACATTCTTTAGTTTTAAATATTATTTCCAATTACAATACAAACATAGATTTCTAAATTAAAGAATTATTTTTACATTGCTAATAATTATTGAAAGAAATATTAAAAATAATTCTAAACTTTATTTGTTATTATCTAAAATAAATCGTTCAATTTACAAAATAGTAGCTTTTTTTTAAATAAAAAATGTTTTTATGTTATTTTTAAGAGTTCAAAATTGAGTTCCATCAATTTTTAAAGGGTAACATTGTATTCTTTTTAATCTTAACAGCAAAAATATTTTGTGGTGTGAGTATTTATTTGACACAGAACATGATTTTTATTTGTCACTTCCAAGAAAATATATTATAGTTATTACCCATACATGTCAGTTGATAACACAATTACAAGAAATCTGTTTAAAATGTGAATTCTTTCAATTCAGGATAATTAAAATTGAAATCAAAATAAATAACAAAAATATAAATTTTATTATTTGTGTTTACATTTTTATTAAGCTGCAACTGTAAATAACATCAGTATATTGTAACTTCAAGATTCTGTTTCGCTAATCATAAGGAGGTTCAATATGGCAATTTACATTTCTTATATAAAAACTATGACTAATCTTTAATGGAACTATTATTCCATTAGTTCAACTTGGAAAAAATGACATAATTTTGGTTAATAACACAAATAAATCATACATTGCTTCACAGGAAAGAAAAATTGGTAGAATCAGTTACAGACTGATCTGCCTCAAAGCTTCTAATTGCAACTCAGATTTAGGAAGGGGGGGGGGAACCCTTAAAATATTTAAAATATGATTTTGAACAATTATTACATAACATTATCAAAAAATTTTATTAGTTATAATTACATATTATCCAAAAATATGTAATTGTAATTCTGGTAAATGCAATAAACTATACCATATAAAGATTGGAAACATCAATGGAATTCCTATTGCAAAAAGCATAATTTTAAAGCATTTTTTTTTTACTATAATTATATAATTATAAAACAAAAATATCTTCTAATTCTCTTATTCCATACTTAGTATATATTTTAAGCAAAATATATATAACAAGTATTATAATCAGCAAAAATAGGATTTTTAATGAAAACCTACATGATAAATTATAAAAATATTTTCAAATTAATATGTAAGAAATTCACATAAAAATTTCACTTACGTCTCCAGCATAAAAGAAATTAAGCTTAGGGATTGTTGTTTCTTCTGCTGAAGCACGTTTTACTCTTGCTTGATATTCTTCAGAAACAGGCAACAATGCATAATGTGCCAATTCAAGTTCTTTGTCTTCACAAACTGA
Organism: Latrodectus geometricus; assembly: GCA_026290005.1. Taxonomy (NCBI): domain Eukaryota; kingdom Metazoa; phylum Arthropoda; class Arachnida; order Araneae; family Theridiidae; genus Latrodectus; species Latrodectus geometricus. The sequence goes on from JAPDSC010064772.1 coordinate 23,926, forward strand.
ATTTACAAAAAAATATAAATTATTAAAATAATTAAATTTATATTTCTAATTAGATTTACAATACAAATTGTGCTGTTTAATATGTGGATAACTAAGCAGAACTAGTTTAATAAAGGTATAGAAAATACAATAAATAATTCAATACAAAATAAATCTTTACAACTAATAAAAAATCCTTTTTACATAAAATAAAACTATAATTACTTTATGCTTAAAAGCACTTATAATATACTGAATTATAAATTTTATACTGTAACACCCATCTCCTAACAACCAATAACCACTCTCCACTGCTCTGCAATGGAACTGCTTAGTGGGGGCTAAGACTTCATGAACTTTGCTTCCTACCTCTGTATATGTAACTGTAATATTTTTTTAATGAAATCTGCGCTGTGGGTAGGTTAAAAATAAAAAAAATTTCTATTCTTAACCTTTTAATCTTTTATTTTTAAAATATTTAATTAGACTCCTTTATAAAATTTGGTGCCTTATGTTTTTTTTTTGCATTATTGAATATTGCACACCATTTGTGATAGGTCAATTTTATAAATATAGTGTTATCCTTTGCTCAAATAATTTTTCCAGGAAATTTCTCATGATTTGAGAAATCTTGGTGATTTTTGTGTATTCTTATGTTGTATTCCAAAAAAGTTGATCTTTGAATGAAACCATTGTTTCTACTCAGTTATATTTTTTAATTAGATAAGTTATTTAAATTTTATATTTATTGCATTCAAACGGTAATAGCTTATGGTATTATTCTTGTGAAATATATGTGAGTGATTTGTGTTATACATATATGATTGTGAATGTAAATAATTATAATGCGAAAATATTATTTTTCGTGATATAAATATTTATATGTAAAATTGGTTTAGGTTTAATATTTTTTAATAGTAATATGCAATAATTAAGTATTATAAGTGACTTTTGTGAAGTTAATTTTTCAGAGAGAAACATTTTCAATATTTAGAACTTTATAGAGTGTCTTTATTGAACTTATATGATGAAAATTTTTGCAAAAATGCTTTACAAGCTACAATTAATTGAATAGAAAATGAACTCAACCAAAAAGAGAAGCAGCATAGGAACAAAATGAATTTATGGTAAGAAAGCTGAGGAGAAATATAGAAATTTGAAGGAAAAGCAACAAAATTATAGTTTTGAATTAGAGAAACTAAAATTACAAGCCAAAGCTAAAAAATTGATTCAACCAACACCTAATGCATATATGACTGGTATTTTCAACCAACTCTACAATAAAAAAACTAATTATAGAAGATTTTGAAGAAGATAATGTCTTTGTTTTTAAACTTGTTTCAAAGGCAGTTAAAATTTTTAAAAGTTTAAATAGAAAATTTGGTTGCATATTTATTTGATGTTTATTTACCGATAGTTTTAAATATTGACTTAAGAATAGATATCTAAGACCTTATCAAGCAATCCTAGTTGGAAACAATTATGCTAACTGACATTCAAAATTAGCAATGATTCATTTTACCATAAATACTGCCGTATGTGATATCATAGGCCATACATCTGCATTTCTACAATTTGGTAAAGAAGTAAGAACTGTAGTTGATGAAAGATAGTGTGGAAAATGATAATTTCATTCCAGAGATAACTCCATATTTCAAAAAAATGTACACCAATCATAAACAAACTTCCAGAACGTATCAAAATGAAGGAGGACTATAGAAAAAGCTTATACAATAAGAAGATCAGGCAAATATTTTATTCTGGTGATAAAGTCTGAGTAACACACACTGTAAGTAACAAGCTGAAAGGAAAGACATCGAAATTTGCACCTTGTTGAAATGGTTCACAAATCATTTTAATACAGTATTCTCCAACCACCTATGAAGTAACTAGCCCTAATGATATTTCTATTTCTTTAGGAATTTATCATATCTCAACACCAATGATTTGTTTCACCACATCCTTGTGTTCAAAGCATTGAATCAACACCCCATAATCTGATTTGTAAAGGAGATCAACCACAAAAACCAAAAAAATTTGTAAGACAGATGCTAGAGATGATGAACATTACAATCCTGTTTCCAAGCTGGAACATCGACAGAACTAGAGGGAGAGATTGTAGCACACCACTTTTAATATCTAATGAGCACCCTGTACTGCTCTGCAGTGGAACTCTACAGTGAGAGCCAAAACTTTATGAACTTCGGCAACTAGTGTCCCATCTCTGAATATATAATATTTGTTTTAATGCTAATCTGTGCTGTGGGTAGGTTCAAAATGAAAATATTTCTACCCTAAGCCTCTTTTGAACCTTTATTTATAAAATATTTAGTTAGACCCCTTTATAAAAACGCATAAATGCAAGATAATAAAAATATCAGAAATTTAGAAATGCAGAAAGAAATTACAAATTTAAATACTGTAGAAAAAGAAAGTATGCATAAAAGCCAACATAGAATATTTAAAATTTATTTTGCTTAAAGACTATTATAATTATTAAGCATCTTCTTAAATAAATAATAAGGTAAAAAAATATTTAAACAGTTATTACTGAATTGCAAAATAAATAAATATATATATATATATATATATATATATATATATATATATATATATAATATGCATCACGTGTAATAAATATTCTACTCAGAAAAAATTAAAAGGAAAAAATTCGACATTTGAATAAAATAAGTAAGACATTGCTTTTGAAGCAATAAAAATGCTTAAAAATTTTATGATCAATTACCCAATAAAATAATTAATTCACTAGTTACAACATCAATTAAAAATTAAAAACGATAAGTACTTATAAAAATAAATCTTATATGAAGGTAAAATATTAAGTGATAAAAATATGACAAAATAAAAAACAATTATTTTTCATGATTACATCATTCCTTTTTGATAGTTACTTTTTTGAAGCTACATAGATATTAATAATATATTGACCTAGTAAGGCTAACTCGAAAAAGAAATTTATGTTGATAAAATCCTCCTTAAATCAAAACAATTATTCAATAAATATAAAAGTCAATAGATTTAAACTTCCCTTCTAAATCTCATATGAATCATGCATTTTAACATACATAAAATAAATAATTTTTATATTTATAAGACCAATCTCTATCGTTTTTAGATTAATTCAAAATGATAAACTTTAGAATACTTGCTGCATGATATTTTAGCTGCCACTATTTTTCTTACAAATACATAAAAATTAAACAGCTTTTAAAATGTCTATATCTCAAACAATTAACCATTTATTATAATCAACATCATTAATCTATACAATATTCTTCCTTATTTTCTTAAATATATATGATCTGGAGTGCATACAATACTTTTATTGCATGATTTTAAAATAGAATACAATAAGAATCTTAATTCCCTGCGGACTTGGCTACCATAAGATAAAAAAAAGTTACCACAGCAACAAAAATTAATTTCATGAATGGCAAAGATGTTTTTTAGTGATTTATTATTCTTTTAAAACGCACATCAGAACATATTAAATATGAAATTTATATCAAATTTTAATTTTACAATTCATGATTTAAATCTATAATATACTTCAACAGCAAATGGTCCTATTATTTTTGCAAGTCATTTAAGCACTCGACAATATTTAAAACCATCATCATTTAAGAAGGGGAAGGTGGTGTGTCTGTACCTGTATATTTCCTAGAACCTACCTAGAAAAGTTGGATTTTACCAGTTAGGTGGAAGTTAATGGGTATTTGTATTTAGAAGTAGGGAACAAGCAGCTTGTATTTGATCTGCCGTCACCAGAGGTGTCATTTGACTTAGAGGACATTGCAACCACAATCTATTTAATGTACCCCTGGTCGCCTTCAGTGAACACAACAGATCTTTGGCTAAGTCTGGATTCAAAACCTTTTGATAATGAAAATAACATTTAACTAATCACGCAATTGCAGAGCTAAGGGGTAAAAAGTTCTGTTCTTTACACCCTGAATAAAAATCATAACAGAAGAAGCAGCAAACACTTACACTACTTCAATCATTACAAATAAAGCTAGTTTAGACATAATGCAAAGTTTTGTTACTTTCTTAAAAATAATTTTATTATTTTAAATTAAAATAACTTACATAAGCTTTTTCTTCAAAATACTTGAACAATATATAAAGCAATTTTCAGTTAATTTTTATATTAATAAAAAAGATATGTTACAGTTTCTATATTAATAAGAGACAATCAAAGTGCAATACAAATCATTTATATACATAAATATATTGATTCAAATATAAGCAATTTTGAGCTTTCAATGCCTATTTCATTCATGTCTCACTTTAATAACTGGTGTCATGGTAAATATAAATAAAGTTGAATAATGAAGTTAGAATCAAATGTATTCATTTTTTAACAAATTATTTGCAGTATTCATCTGTAAAGATAATGAATTAAGAAAATATTCTAATAACATATAAATGAACTCAGAAAATACCTTGTAGTGTACTGTCAGTCATGGTTGAAAAAACATATAATTACCTTATCATTACAATTTCAAATAAAATATTCCTTTTATTTAATTAAAGAAAAAACATTTTCTTTTACCACATAAATATAAAAAAACCCATTATTTTAATGGGTGAAGAATGCATTTAAATATACTACATATATACTTACTTGTGAAATAAATCAAACAAGGCTCTTCGTTTAACTTTGAAATATGTTTTTCACCAAGTTCATCAACAAGCTTTGGTTTCCAAGGAAAATCCTCAAAAAATAAAATAATTATAAAACTTAAAATATTAAATTTTTTTATTTTAGAATTAAAAATACTTACAGAAAAATTATTTATGGAAAGAAGAAAAAACAAAAGGAGAATAAAATATAGCAAGATTTAGTAGCTTGTTCTTTTGACAAATTGGTTAAACAATTTAAATTTTGCACAATTTTTTTACTTAAATTGATGTAACAACCAAAATAGTGATTATTATTTTATTTTACACCAGTAATAAATATATATAGGACACTCATTATTATTTTAATCACATTTACAGATATATTGCATTACCTTAATTGTTATATAATACGTATGTAAAATTATGCATATTCTAAAAGCAATAAAATTTTCAAAAATTCTAAATGATTTACATTACTGTCTTAAATAGATGAGAATCACTGCTAAGATAATTAATAAATCAAGGACACATGTGACAATTATAAGAAATCTTCTCAATCAGTTGAGCTTAAAATAGAAGGCTGAATGGCACAAACTTAGACAACAGAACAAAACACAATTAATGTATTTCTCAGCAATAGATGGAATGTAGTAAGTTTAGAAAATGCTTTCACTGAAGAATATAGGAATTATGTAGTTACTAATCTCCAAACCAGTCTAACAAAGTCAGATAAGATCCATGAATCCTCTAATATTTAAGAAGTCAAAAAAAAAAAAAAGAATAAATTTCTTTTTAAAGGAGACCCAAACATTTGAAGATGTATTTAACAGAAACCTGGTGTTGATAGCCTTTTGACAAAAGAGAATTAGATTTCTCACCCTGATAAAATGTAAGGCATTTTCAAATGGCAAGACACGAAAGACTGATGCAAATTTTTCTCTCACATGAGAGTATTAGAGATATGTGTGGTTTACCAACCCTCTACCAGAAATGAGTAGGGGATATCAACCAGCTTAATTTGGGACTTTCTCTGGGAAAAAAAACCCAAAGTAATTCAGCTTCAAAGAAGGGATTTGATAACTAAAACACTCCTCAGCAAGATTGTTTACCATTTTACAATTGAAAAGTTCAATAAGGAATGTATTACTGGTAGTAAATTTTATGAAAAGATATATATTAAAGAAAACATAGTAACCAAGTAAAAAATTTATAAAATATATTGCATGAAATATAATACTTCTAAAAGTAAGACACAAGTGTCAATCATATGCGAACTACAAACTGCCTATAATTTAAACATATTCTAATTAAAAACCATCATAATAATAGTTGTAACTGTTACCTTAGGCAATGACTGTTACCCAAATTAAGACATTTTATAAACTAAATTCAATTTATATAATGCAATCAAGTGTAAATATTCATTTCTGGATACTATTCAAACAATTGCTTTAAATTCTGCCAGTCAAAACTTTGAGAATACATTGACTTTTAAGTAAAAAAAAGGTTTTAATAAGAAATATTCATGCATGCATTTATTTATATTTCTAAAAAATTAACCGCATTTTGTTTTATGTTTACTTTTATAAATAAAAAGAATGTAAAATATAATTATTCTGTATTGTATTATAACTTACATATAGCAAATGCGTTAGCAATTTAAAATTACGTTATCACGTCATAGTGTTAAAATTATGTTACTGTTAAAACTACATTAAAATTAAGTTATCACAATTTTATCTACTTTAAAACTACTCATAGTGTAGTTTTAGTGTAGATAAAAGATATATTTTTAAGATATTTAAATTGATAAATTCATAATACATTCTGTAATGTTGTTAAATTAAAAAAATACAATCAGGTTAAACATAACAAGTAGAATAATAACATGCAGCAAATAAATTCAAATTTAATAAAAACATTTTTCATGTATTCTTTCAGTTCTATATAAATTAAAATAAATAATCTAATTGCAACTGCTGACTCTAATTTTGTTTATATCGCATTACAATAATAATGTTATAATGAATACATAATTGAATTGCAATAATATTTATATTTAAATTCTTTTATAATTTATATTATATTATATAAAATAATTAGATGTTAGATGTTTAACTTGCTAGAAATCAAATTTTTATGAGTAATTTCACTTCAACATATGATAACTTAGGTAAGTATTATGTTAATAAAATAAGATATCACCCTATTTTCCATTTATACTTTCAATCTTATGTTAATACAATTATGATAATACATTTTTAAAAAGGCCTAGTCTTGATAGGCTATTAGTATATCATGAACAAGATTTTAAAAATAAACTGTCAATGATATAAATTTTGATAAAAATAATTAGTTAACATATTTCTAAACAAATTTTATTACACAATATAAATATAATTTGACTTTTAAATTACTTATGTATATTAGCAGTACTTAATATAATATTACTTATAATTATGACATAAACCAATTTGATACAGTTTAGATTGTATGATGTAATTTAAAAAACCTTTAATACATATTAAAATTATAAATGCAACAAAAAATAATTCATATTTTTATCCTGATTCAAATACCTTTCATTGGCAGTATAGAAAATATTGCTATTGTGATAATTCTGTCCGGAAATTATTAAGGTTAATATTATAAAATAACATATATCAAGATTCTCTAAACTTTTTTCCATGTTCTATTAATTTTAATATTTCAGATCTAATATGTGATGAGAATTTTTATATTGAGACAAATCACTAATTAGATGTCTCAGTATAAATACTTACACTCAGTTTTTATTATAAATGAATTCATTGTTTCTGTCTTCTTATAGCTGATTCATGACATAAGTTTTTATGCATTAATTCATGGAAATTTCAATTATTTGAAAAAATAAAATGACTAAGTTAATAATTACATAAAAATTCCTGAATAATTACACAAAAAAATTCAATAAAATTAAATAATTGCATAACTAGTAAATTCAGAACTTTTTCTTAAAAGTTTTTCTTCACATTCATCACAATTCAAGCTGAACAGCAACATGTAAGCATAAAATACTAACTTAAAATATAATAATTCTGGGGCATCTTAATTTAACAATAAATGCTCAATTATTTTTTAAGACAAGCAGTTTGCAATATGATGAAGTTCAAAGGAAAAATAAATAATATTATAATTTTTTATAACATTTTGTTTTTATAACCCTGTAATAGTAAATTAATGCACTTACTTCTCCATCTGGATCTTCATTAACCTCTAAACGGCCTTCTTTAGTAATAATAGAATTATTTTCATCAAGAATAATTAAGCAAGGAATTCCTGTAAAGTGGAGTATTTATAAAGAAAAACATATCAATAAATTTATTAAATAAATTACATAATGAGATTTAAAAGAGCAAACATTTTCATGAACAAAAATACACTGTTAAAAAAATATATAAAAGGTAATATTCTTTTAATTTTCCTCATATAAATTTATCAATTTATGAGTTTCTTTATTTCAGGTTAGTAAGAATAGATAATATTTTGATATTACATGCTTGGTCAAAAAAATAACTATGTAAGAAATAGAAGAATGGAATGGAATTCAGCATGTGTGTTATATTTAATACATACATGATTACAAATTTAAAATCAAAACTTACTAACTTTCAGAAGAAAATATAAATATATGTATACATATAAATAAATAAATAAATAAATGTAACTTCATCAGTAGGGAGATGATTAACTATGCAAATAGAACTCTCTTTTCTGACAAGCACAAAGGACAAACATTTAATAAACATTTAGGACATCACATAATAATAACATCACTCAGTGTCTGTATTAAAAGAAAGAGATCAAAAATTAAAGTAAACAGTGTACAAAAATCAATAGTAAAAAAAGAAGCAAAGTGATACATTAAAATCATAAGCAAAACAATGTATCAAAAAATATAATAGTGCCAGCAAATCAACATCTATTTATTAAATCCAGATAAAAATATATGGTTAGCAAATGTAATTTAAAAAATTATAAGTTAAATTTAAAAAGTTATTGGATTGGATGTGGTTTGTCTGTTATGCCCCAGCCTCCATTGGAAGAGGAACTGTGGAAAATGGCTCAGATCATATGAACTTCTATCCCCCAGGACACTGTCCGCACATTAATTGACTCTCTACTTCGCAGAGTGTTTGCTTGCATTGCTGCAAGAGGCGGTCATACTACTTACTGATTTTCTGCATATTTCGTCAATGTATAGATTTATCTTTTTGTAAATAACATCACTTATTTATATATACATGCTCTGTCTATGTATCAATTTTTATGACATTCTATCAAATATTTTATGGTGTTGCATTTCGTATGTCAGGCAGTGTATAGATATATGGCTCATTAAAATAAAACATAAATGATTGAAGTAAATTCTACATGACATTGCTTTCTCTGCATTTTAAATTAATGTGCTTCTGTGCATACAAATGTGATTTTCCATACCTAATCTAAGATATTTCATTTCTTTATGTACAAAAAAAAGCACATTTCTTTCAGACAGAATGGCTAAAGGAAAATTCAACTCAATTACAAACAGATAATCCATCATAAACACTTTCTTTAAAATGAACTTTTTTTTTTTTCTTGGGACATCTTGCATTAAAGATGTAGAATGTCACAAAAAAAAAAGAAAGAATAAGCAGCATTCTTTGATTATCTAAAAATTAAGGATACATTTTTGTGCCTCCTAAATCATTAAGCATATCTTTTAATAAAGAAGGTCAATGACTATGCTTCACTTTCAAATGGAATAGTACAATCAATTTATCCAGAAAAATAAAAAAATGCTGATGATAAAAAAGTATATATTTATATATATATATATATACTTTTTTCTATACCAATGAGGCAATTGATAATTCAAGAAGTCCTAATTTCATCACTGAGGGAAGAATTTTATACCAAAGGAAAAATATGTAATTTGATTGAAAGCAGTTAAAAATAAAGATGCTTTTGCTTGTTGTAAATAAAGTCCTCTTTTCCATTATTGGAAACATTAGATCTCATGCATAATATCCTTGTAAATATGGAAAAAAAAACTGGATTTACTGCATGCTGAAACTGTAAAATCACTTTCAGTTGCAGTATAGAATTACATATATTACAACTTCTAGCTAAATTTTAGAGCAATTTGCTAGTTTTGTCTTAATATTCTAATTTCTAATAACTAATTTCTTCAAAAGGAACACATTTAATGTCTATAAATTCAAAATATAAACAAATTTATTTTAATTACATTAATTAATTAATATAACAAAACTTCAATGCATTAAAATCTTCATAATTTTATGTATTAAATACTATTAAATGGCAAAGACTTAACAGTAAACTAAACTGACCCCCAACTCCATATAAATGAGCTAATTCTTTTCTTCTTTTTTCTTCATTATAAGGCACAGCAAGCCATGGCATGGTAGAAAAATATTTGTTAAAAGATTCTTCACTACGGTCAGAACTAATGAAAATGACCTCAAAATTCTGGCCAGTACTTTTGAGTTTTTCATAAAGTTTTATAAGTAGAGGAGTGAAGGCTCTACATGGTGGGCACTGGAAAATACAATATATATATATATATATATATATATATATATATAAACTTAAATAGTAAGATCTCATTTTCACCATCAAATAAAAATTAGTGAACAGATATAGTCTATATAATTAAAATAATTAATTTTTGAATTGAAAAATAATAAATGCTAATATGAATTTTATGTGCTTAAAAATAACTTAAAAATAAAAATTTATATGAACCTATTTTATAATTGGAAAAACAAATAATTTATTACAATGCATTCAAATTAATATTTTCATTAATAACTGTTAACTTATATTAATAATATAAATTAACAGTATTGTTTTACTCAAAATCAAATCATGGTATATAGATTTTAGAAAAGACTATTAAACTAAGTCTAAACTAAATGTACAGATCATAAATAATGAAAAAAAAAGACATGTATGATATACATAAATTGCTGACCATAAAATATGAAGCACATTTATATGTGATATATATATGATTATTCAATGGAGCATGAGTAATAAAACTTACATGCTTAAAATATAATTAAATCCATATAATATAGTATCAAATATAAAGAAACTTATCTTAAAAATATTCATTTATTTAATATGAAAAAGTTAATACATTAAGAATAAATCGCTTATATTTAAAACAATTGCAAAAAAAAAAAAAAAAAAAAAAAAAAAAAAAATTATAAGTAAAAAACTTAAAGAAGCTTATACTGAATTTATATAGTTTTGAAATTGGTGGTTTTAATGAAATATTTGAAATTGTGATAATTCCCATATTTTAAATCTTAACATTATTCTAATTTGAACAAAACTTTAAAAATAGATAACTTTATTTTTAAAAACATATTAAAAAATTAATATTAATTATCACAAAAATTTCACAATGAAAAACTTTTGAATAATTAATGTGATTTAAGCAAATATAATTTTGCAAATGAAAAAACAATAAATAATATATATATAATATTTTGCCAAACTCTTGTAAATAAAATACTTGAGTTTGATTGATTATTATAATAAAAGAGATATAGCTAAAATATACAAATAAAGCTATTATTTTTTTAAAAACAGAAATTAACTTATTCTATTTAATTTGACTAAAACTATGTCTTATTTCTATCAAAACAGCACAAAACTTGTTTCCAGCGTATATGTTACCGTGAAAGACCGAAATCAGAGAATGTCGACATTCACCGGTGAATGTCAACACATACCAAAAACGTTGGTGAAAGACCGTACAATTGATTACATTTCTTGCACTTTCGGACCATCGCCGGTATATGTCGACAATCACAGACAAGCTTTGGTGGAATTTGAAAAGATGATTAAAGAGCTCGAAAAGGAGATAACAGAAGGCAACGTCAACAAAGAGGTGCGGCCTAGAGCACGTTGACAATCACAGACAAAACAAAAACCATTCGCGGGCATCCCTTTCCACCACAGCATTTAATTTGTTTTTAATTTGTTTGTTGTCAGGTTTGTCCTGCGGGTTAAAAATCCTCTACACTTCCTCTACTCACCGTGATTGGTCACTCCTCCTTTCTAAGAGAGGCGATAAGTTACGTCACACATGTGACGCTTTTCACGCCTGAAATATTGAGATAAGAAAATGCAAATCTGCATTTCTCCTCTCCGGATATGGAGAGATGAAACGCATATTCAAGATTCACCATTAGTGCATTGTGGATGTCGACATTTGCCGGTGTAAGTGAGAAATGAGGATATCTAGCAAATATTTCGGACATACACCAAGCGACTACGTGAATGTTGACATTCACCAGCGAATGTCGACATTCTCCAGATTTCGGACTTTCACGGTAACATATATACAGTTTTTTTTGAACAGTTAAATGATAAAAATATGATTTGCATCAAATATTTATTAGCACTTTAAATACAAAATTACATTTTGCAAAATATGAATTTTTTCATTAATATTCCTATCTTTTATTACCTGGACAAAAATTTTTAATATAAAATATTTTATGTATATTTCAAAAAGGTTAATTTTATAAAGTCTAATATGACTGGAAATAAAAACAAAGCTCTTGTAAATCTTCAACATTTTTAAAATCAATTTAGAACTAGATATTAGTTTAATTGAAAATCTTAATTATAGAAACTTAATTATATAGCAAAACTCACAACATTTGAAAGTATTTTCTTTTGCTACATATCGCAACAAAATTTATATATTTCCTATTGTGAAACATTTAAATTTCCACAAAGTATATATGATAATCATTAAAATTTGTTAATCCATTCAATTCTGTTTCAATTATACTTATACTAGAAATTTATAAGCTAAAAACTTTTATAATTTAATAATTAAAGTGGAAAACTTCTGATTTAAAACAAAAATATCAGATACAAATTACAAACAACTTCTTGATCTTCTGTCATATCAATAATAAAAAATGTATATTTGTAAATGAAAAATTTAAAATAAAAATAGATATACTTCATAGAGAATATATAATGAACATATAGGAAATACTGAAAATTTAATTCTTTTGACTGAAAAATTAAATTGATATTTAAAAAAAATATTATACGTTTAAAATTTTTTTTAAAAAATATTGGATATTTAAAAAAAAATTTTGTCTTAAAAAGTTGTAATATAAGCTCACAAGAAAAAAAAAACAAAAACAAAACAAACTAGATTTATTAATTTAAAGTATAAATTTCAATGTAAAGTCTTAGTATTCAATAAATGTTACATTATATTGATATTAAATTTTAAATTAATAATAAAGCATGATGCAATGTATACTTTTAATTCAATAATTACTCTTTCAATCAAAAAGTTATATTCTACATATTTTGTGTTCTCATAAATATACTCAGACATAATTATGAATTTTAAATTTATTTTTTATAATTATTACAATTTTTTAATATAATTATATTACATTTTATTTAGTATTTATATTACTGATAATTCATGCTTTTAAGAAAGAAAAAATCATACATTATAACAAATCTATAAACTTCAAAAGTTCTTACCCAATTAGCAGAAAAATAAAGTCCCTTGACGTGTGATGAAATAGACTTAAATGATATATTTGCAGAGGAGGATGATACCATAACACTTTCCTTTAAGACTTCTAAAGGATCTCGCATTTTCCATGGGAAAAAATGGCCAAGAGGATCATCCATGACACAAGCACGTCCATATGAATTTATAACATTTGATGATTGTGAATCAATTATTATTAAAGCTGGTATGCTTTGTACTCGATAGTACCTTGCCAATTCCATCTAGTAAAATGTATTTTGAAAGTAATCAACATAAAAATAATACGTAGGAGAATTAATATAAAAATTAAAAAAAGAAAACTATTTACTCAACTGCCAACAGAATTAGAGGAAACTTAAAAATAATTATTAAATTCTATAACTAAGAAATATTATAAGAATGAAACATTGTAAATTATTATTTGTAAACATTTATCTGAATGAATTGACATTGCCCCATTATATTTATCTAACCCAATCACTAATGCGAAAGGGAAAAGAATCAAATATAATATAACATCAAAGTATATTTAGTATGAGTAAAATATATAAATAACAAAATACAATACCTTCAGTATATTTACAAATAATTAATTTACAGTAAAAAATACATAAATAAAAAATAAACTAAGAATTCAATATTAATATCCATAATCTTAAATATTTTTTATACAAGTCTTATAAATATTGAGAAATTATATTATCATTAATATTGTCAGCACAAATACTAATTTTTTTTATCTTCTTTCATTGTCCATATAAATGGTTATTTTTTTAAATTAAAGGAAAAACCAAAATGTATACCAGCATATTTTAGCAATGCAAACTATGAATTTACCATTTATAGTACCAGTTTTAAACTACTTTTGTTTTTTTGTACATTTTCAATGCAAATGATTAAATTTACAGTCACTCACAGAAAAGTAATAGAACCAATAATCCCTCTCCCTTGAGACACAAATACAAATATCAAAATGAGGTTTTGCCAAAGACCCTAAAATATCATTGATAAGATCTGGTTGAATTAGAACTGAAAGGATATCAGAAGCAATACTATTCATTTTGATAACAATGAAATGGTATATATTTAATATTAATTATTTTGAAAATTTTATTTTTCACACCTGTATTTATAGGTTCAGCCTCAGCAGATCAATAACTTCCTAGTACTTTCTGCAAGATCAACAGAGAGAAGCATCACTTGATGAGAGCAGGGATTAAAAGGGTGATCACATTCTTCCCCAATTGCAACCCAGTGGAGCTCTGGGGATTGGGGATATCTGCACATTATTCTGTGACTTCCCAAGTCCTGCTAGTATAGTATAGATGCGGAGAGGAGGATGCCAGCTAAGATGTGATCTCATCACCTGACAATTATTCAAAACTGCAACTGCTTGGTGATAGGTGAATATTCCAAATCCATTATTTTTAAGGTACAGTCTGGAATTAACTGCACCAATTTGTATGCAAATATACCAATTGTTTTGTTCTTATTAGTCACTCTATAGTCCTTTTTTTAAACACGACATTTATAACATCAGAACATACAGTTCAAAGTAGATTCTGAACCACTATAAACATTCAAACTTGAAGTGGAATCAAAATTCACAAACTGTCGAAGTGAAGACAAACTATTTAGCTAACCATTTAACTGCCACCTTATCTCTATATCAATAGGAGTTAAACACTGATCTACATGAAATGAAAAATATTTTTAACTTATCTCAATGAATCTAAAAAACTAAATTAGGGATTTTTTAAGTAAAAATGTTAAATTTTTTAATTAAAATAATTTCTTTTAAGTTTTAAAAATAATGCAAGTTTCAAAAAAATATATACAATAACTCAACCATTATAATCAATACAAAAAAAAAGTAATATAAAATGTAAGTCAAAAGTTTTTGTAAATCTTAGTGAAAAATAAGATTTCAAAGGTTTCACACAAGAGATACGGTTAGTTTTAATTATTTTCATTATCAAAAGTACAAGCTAAATTTTCTAATTTTTCATTCAATTTAATGCTTTATTGTTGTATTTTTTTTTTTAAAAAACCATAAATATTATGCGTAAGGTTTTATTCAGTGAGAAAACATCTATATATTTGTGAACATAAATATATTTTCAAAACTTCTCATCTATGATTTATTTATCAATTATTTTTTTATTTTTCTTAAATGATGTGTTACATACTTTAAGATTAGCTCAAGTATTATTGTAGCTCAATATTTACAATGGTAGAGTCAAGATTACTCATGATAATACTTCTCACAATTTAAATTAGTGACTGACATTTATTTTGATGAGATCTTTCATTCAGAAATCAATATTTATTGAAGAATAATAATTAAGTGTTCCTTTATTGAAAAATTTTACCCATTGAAAAAATGATGAATTGTAAAATAAAATATATATATTTTTAAATATGATACTTAAAAGGGCAATATATACAGCAAATTTCAATTTCATATTTACACAAAGATAAATTACAAATACACAAAAATTATCTTTTCTTTCTAACGAACTAATTGCAATGAAATATAATATTTCTCACCCTAAGTGGTTTCTGAGTAAAAAATGCCTGTTTTTATTTAAACAGTTTTTTGCTCAATGGTAATTTTTTTGTACTCAAGGATTAATGGACCTGGACTAATAAAGTAGATTTTGAGCTGCTATAAATATCCATTCCTGGGGTGTAATTTGAACTTACAAACAGTTGAACCAAAGGCAAGAGTACTAACCATTTAGCTGCCAGTTAAACATTGAACCTATTATTGTAAGTAACTAATAAATTTTATAAAATCATTTGGTTATATTTCATTTTTTTTTTTTTTTTAAATTTTTCACCACTCTCATGAAGATAATATACTCACAGCAATATTTAATTAAAATAAAATGAATGATTCAATTTAAACATTATAAATAATTATGCAAAAAAATTTTTATTCTCTACAATTATTCCCTTTACTTAGCTATTCACAAACAAAACCTGGATTCCAAAATTATGCTAAAAAGATTAGACCCAATCTATGGCCAAGAGTGAAATGTGGTAACAAATTGCAACATAAAATGAATTCTTTAATCTAACAAATCTTAAAATGCATATTAATAATGATTTTATGATGATAAATTATGAAGTATACAGAGGTTGAATTGTTCTGCTACTAACCCCTGCATCTCATAGGGTATAGTTACTTTATATTTATGTTAAGTTTTTAACAAGTCAAGATTATAATTTATTGAAATAAGTTTGAAGCATGTTTTTTTTAATAAATTTTATTTACAGTTGGAATATTTAAAATTAATATTAATATGGCAGTTCAATTTATTAATTTTAGGTTTAAAAACTGGAAACAGCTTGTATTTAGGTTGCCAAGTTAGTGATAGGAAAACTATTTTTAAAGGTTGCATGAATAAGAAATAGAGTACATTAGATGAGTTCATTCTATATTTTATGTATGATATTATCACATTTTTTAATCAAGTTTCCATTTTAATATTGTAATTTGCCAATTTGTTACTACATTACACTCTTGGCAATGGATTGGGTCAAAATAAGATCTGCTCTTTTTTAAAAACTTGATTCAAATATATAATGAATTAAGGATTTTACTGAGTGATATATTGCATGGAAATTATAAGGGTATGTTTCGTCCTGTGATTAATTATAAGCAAAATATTATATAATTTGATTCATGCAACTGATTTTGTGTTATTATTCAGTTATTAATTTACATATAAAAACCTGCAATGATATTTTTAAAGTATATGTTCCTCAAACTAATTAATTAATATCAAGTACATTAAAAACTGATGATATTTATGTTGCAGATTTAGCTTTAGTCTTCAATATTTGAAAACTTACTTGTTGTACTTCTTTGACTTAATATCTGGATTATGTAACTGCTGAGTTAATTAAACACTAAATATTGTAACAAAAACATGTTATTCCCATTGTTGACTTAGCTTTATTGCCTAATTATTGATCCACTCCAGTAGCCACAGCTCAGTTGATAAAACATCAAATATTGTAAGAAAACAAATGTGTGCTTTAATCACACAAGTGGCATTTTTCAATAATTATTTTATGTAATTGATTATTTTTTTTTCCAATATACATTCTTATATATTGAGAACATTAAATATTCTATCATTTAATCCTAAAATCTAGCTGTGATTGGAAAATTATAAGAAATATAATATTCTTTAAATAAAATTACACAAAATTGTATAAATTTGATTCAAATTTCAATTGGCAAAAATTTTGCCAAATGTATAGCAAGAAAATTGGAAATCATGCCAAACAGTAGACTGAAATAGGATTTTATTATCTAAAAAGTTTGTTGCATTTAAAGTTCAGTTATACAAATTTTCAAGATTTTTAATCATTTTTAGCCTAATTAAATAAGAATATACTTTTCTAAACTTTTGCAGAACTTGATTGTATCCAAAATTAAGTAATTTTTTCCAATTTGATCAAGGAATTTTAATTTTGACCAAAAGTATTCATCATAATTATCTGTATAACATTTGAACAATATTTTTTATGAAATATTGTGTTATGAATTCCTTTACTAATTTTTAGAACAATTATTTTTATATGCATGAAGATAAACACTTAGTCATTGTTTTCATTTACTTACTTTATTTAGTGACTAATTTTGTTAATGATTAACTTTTATAATTTAATCGATCTGGTTTTATATTTATTACTATAATATTATTTTAATCTTCAAAATTCATTTATCCAGATTAAAAAAAAAAGTTGTTCATTAATCAATGAATTCTTATAATCATTCTATTGAGTTAATTCAAAAAATAAAATTACATACTAAATTTGTTTTCATTGAGGAGAAACTATTTCTAATATATAGAAAGGATCTTTCATCTTAATTTTTATAAAATCTTTTTAGAACTATTAATTTTATTTGCAACTTAGGTCCCTTTTTCTTGGTTTTATAATTCTGGGCAATGAGGGGATTCTAAACAGAATCCACGCACCCCTACCACTTTTAAATAAAATTATAGAAAAATTATACAACAAAGAAGAAGAAAATATACATGCCTCACGACTTCTATCAGTAAATGGAAGTGCAAGCCACGGCATTAAATTGAACTGGTCTTTAAATTGCTTTTCATCACGATCTGAGCTTACATATATTATCTCAAAACTTTCATTTCGATCTGGTCCATTTAATAGCATATATAATTTAATTAATTCCGGTGTGAAAGCTATACAGGAAGAACACCAATGAGCAGAATAATAAAGACCTAAATATTTTTTACTTTCACAAAGAGTTTTCGTATCAACTGTACCATTATGGGACAGCAGATTATTTCCCAGTAAATTAATAATAACCTCACTCATTTCAAATAGTTAAAAAAATTCATTTAATTTAACAAAATCACATCATAAAATCAAAATGCGACCACTTCACAGACAAAACTACTTTTTGTTTGTTTTTCTAAGGTTCAATGTTATTCGCTGCTCAAAATACTGTAGGTTAAGTGACATGCTGATAAATCTAAAATTATTTAAGTTTTATAAGATGAAACAATATTGATGTTTACTCCAGTCTCTGAAACTCTTTTTTTTTTCTTTTTAAGTTTAAGGGGGAAAAAAAGAGAAATAAATACTTACAATGTTTTTGCTGCCGAAAGAATGATGTAGTCAATTCTAATGACCTGTCAATGTAAAGTGACAACTAGACTCACTTCAAACTACAAGTTAATACCAAACCATCACGGAATTATTTCCATACTTCACTTTAGAAAGGAGAGAATGTAGTTTGTAGGGTTTTATGGGGGTTTAAGCACATAAAATAATTTCCTGGTAAGAAATTGGGAGAAACAGGATTCATCGGAAAACAAGACATAATTCTATTGACCCATGATTAAAGTTTTATGGCCTTTGTGCACCTTGTTACTAGTCGTTTCTGATTTACATCTGTCACAAGGTGTTTTGTAATTTCAACTGCACCCCGAATATTTTGTTTATGTCTTTCCTACGTACAGTGTGTATGATTATACTATGTTTTCTGTAGATGTTCATTCGGCTCAGCACAATTACTTTTGACACCGTGGTACTTCTTCCTGCGGTCTCATTTTACTGTCAGCATGACTTTCGAGTGTTTGGTTTTTCTTCCTCAATTCTGTCATACAGATGTTTTTCCACGATTGTTTTATGGTGTCATAACTTTCGACACGGTACTTCAAGTGATTATTGCTGCACAAATCAGACTAACTCCCATTATTTGCCTTCTTTGGAATTTTGACAAGTCTCTCTTATTTCAGCTTCACTAGAAGCGAAACTAAGCAATTATACAATATTTTGGAATATAAGCAATAATATTGAGCAAAAAACTGGTAGTTATGTATTTGATTTAGTTTTGCACTATACATCACATATAAAAGTCATTATTTGCAGCGAAGCATTTCCATTATTTAGGATGATTCCTGCATATATTGGGTCTATGCCGCAGTGAAGGTATCTAGCGACATTTGTCAAGACATTATTTCAATATAAGTAGCAATGATTATGATCATTATTCTCCATCAATTTATTTTGGTAATATTTTTCTTAAAAAACTTAGTCTATCTTTTTCTTACAGATGCTTATATCTTGAGGAGAAATTGGAAAGGGATTTAAGATTTGTTATCATGGGAGTCTCAATCATTACAAGGTCTGCCTAAGGAATTGAATTTTTTCAGAGGACATTTTGTATTTATTTCGCTATTATTCCATGATTTGTGAAGAGCCTTTAAAGGCCATGGGGACATGCCTGGAAGCAACCTCTTTGTTACTGAAGTATACAAATTTAATTTAAACGATCATATGCCGATCAGGCAGAACCATCTTATTTATTTACATAATGAAAAAGCTTGAGAATATTTTTGAAGTTAAATTTTTTTAACAAAAAATCATCTAAAATTGTGTATAAATACTTTCAGATAAATGTAATATGTCAGATAATGTAATATATGAAGCTTCATATAAAATATAATTAAAGATTTGCATTTTACATGGCAAATGTTCGGAAATTATGAAACTTAGAAGCATAAATAAATTTATAGATTTATTTACTTAGAAAGTGTTTGTGTGGTAAACAAATTTCATACTATAATAAAAGCTCAACAAAATAAATAGTAAGAGTAAAATTGAAGTAAACAGAAAGAAAGCAATCTGCAAAATATTTTTTATTCAACTAAAAATTTAATAACCATAAACTTTGAAACTTTTATTTAAAATATCGAATTTTTTTAACATTAGAATTCGTGATTCTAAACAAAAATTTAAAAAACTTCTATATTTAGAATCAGTTTCAAATATTTCTGAAAGAATTATCTTTTTTACTTTTGTCAGCATTTGTATATAGCCTGAAACAAATTTAACTGTCCGTAAATGTTACGATGGTTTTTCAATCATATATAATAATGTGACAACAGAGAAAATAGTATTTGAGACAAGAGTTAACTTAAAACAAGTGTATTTATTAGCAAACTATAATCTTATTCTCAGAGAATATATAAGAATAAAAACGGACAACAAAAGCTTCACTGTTACGTTAAAACAAGTTTATTAAAACTAATGTAATATAGTTGTCTTAAGAATTATAAGTTAAGTTAAAAAAATAAGTATTTTTCCACGATATTTCACTATACTCTGAAAGTTTCCGACAAAACATGTATTGAAACACATGTTTGAGTATCAGTATATACGAGAAATGAAATTTGTCTAGAGAAATAAATTTGCCATAATACTGCTAAAATGACTCAAATTGTATGTAGCAAAGAAAAAATATATCAATCTTATTGCCACATTTATGTGCTCAAATTATTCAATAAACTCATTTTACTCACATGCAGCTTCACTGAAGATAAATTCAATTACTTTCTTAAGTACAATGAACGTTGTCATGTTTTTGTTTCATTCGGATGGGAGGAGATAATGGTTGCTTTTACAAGAAACAATTTTCAAGATATATTGATTCACAAGAGATGATGGAATAAAATAATATGAAATGATAATAAAGTTTGAAAGAAAAGATGCGAATTTAAACACATGAATGAAACAGGAACTTCACTTGTCGCGATGCAATTTTTATTTCTTTCTTGGGTCTCTGGCAACGACACATTAAATAAATGATGCCTAATATTACTTACAAATGAAGGAATTTGATGTAAACTAATGGAATCATAATAAACTCCTTATAGATGGTATTACTATTTAAGGAAAGAGAATTTGTAAACAAGGCTTTAAGTTAGTTATATTACAAGCTGCTGGAAATAACATGAAATCTTTATTGATCTTCTAAGATAAATCACAAGAACAATTTTTAACAATGGAAATATAAATGCTAATTACCGCAAAAAGACGATTTAAAAGGGGGAAAAAAAAGAAAAAAAGCACTTTTATTTAGATAGACTAATTGCTGAAATTCGAGAAAGATTTCAGCAGCTCCAGAATGTGGCAGAAAAATATGCCAAATTCTGGAGCTGCTTAGTTCAATCCTATTTCAAAAATGATATGCTACAGTTAGAAAGTTTTATAAGAAATATACAATTCTAAATGCAAAGAAATAAAAAAATTAAATTGTTTTTCAGACTCATGTTGTTTTTACTAATCCCAGATTGTCTAGCAAAGCTAAGCAATCTCCATAGATTCAAAAATATAAGAATTCTTAAAACAATAGAAAATACTGAAGGACCTTGTTCTTTTTAAAATCTAAGAAAATTAAAATATGGGTTAGTCAGCCCCACACCAATGACACTCTGGAAATCTTCTGTCCCTGCTAGAAAGTGAGTATTTTAACATGGTCACTCATTAAACACATGAAAGCCAAAAAGACTCATCTGGGTTTCTTTTAAAGTACTACAGATGATTGGGAGGAATCCTTCCAAGTCGGTTTAATTCCATCTTTTAAATGGAAGAGATCTCGCTATATGTGAGAGCCCTACAAGGGCTCATACCCTCTTTAGCAGCAGTTCTGCCCAGGTAGTTGGCCCTTTCATATCCATCGATCCCAACATGAGATGGGATCCAATGAAAATGGATAGTGACCAGAAGAAACCTGAATGAGAAGATCTAATATGTCCAGGCTTGTTCCCTATCACAGTTCAATTACATAGATGTTGTATTGAATTTTTGGCCAATTGAAACTGCTTCTCCTTTCATCATGAATCCTCCTATTTTAAACTCTTGGATTATTTAAATAAATGAAAATACATTTAATTAAATTTTAAAAGCTGTATTTTCTTTTTGTATCTCATAAAAATTTGAATTCATTTCACTAAAGGTATGCATACACTAATTTCCAACAATATTTTGAAATGTAACACAATGAATGAATATATATTTAGGAACAACTGAGAGGAATATAATTTAAATAATCATGATTTCTTACAATGTTATTGTAAAAGATTAAATGCACATTGCTATATTCTAAATACTATGATGATCGGCACATAATTTTCATGTTAAATTAATACTATTTTTCTATTTAAATTAATATATAATTTTATATTTAAATTAATACTATTTTTAATCAGCTGATGAGGGCTTATAAAAATGACGAAAAATTTATTATTTCACTAGTTTATATAACTATCATTATTTTTACCTTAAATTATATTAAAAATAAATCATAATTAAGATCAAGTTTATCATAAATGCAATAATTTTTCATAACACCAAAAGAAAAATTTATATACATTTGCAAGAATAATACTGTAAGTACAAATACTCTGTTTTGAAGTTTACAGCAACAATAAATGGCTGCATACAATTCATATTATGCATTAACATTTTTGAGATTCATATGTTTTTGACCCAAATTTAAGAAATTATATCTAACCTTTCTAAACAAAGCTATGTGAACATTTTAATACAATTAGCAACATTTAAAATTAATTCAAAATCAATAAATCTGGATATTATTTGCAAACTTTGCATTTAATTATGATATTTATTATATTTTTAAAGGTATGAATAATTCAACTGTACGAATTTATAGCAGAAGTAAAGTATTCAGAAATATTAAATGCTTATATAATATTAAATTCATTAATATTAGTTCAAATAATTACAAAATTTTTATAGGTTTTTTAAAATTTCTGGGAAAAATGAAAACTGTATACAATAAAATGATACTCAATAAAATGTAAAAAATTTATTAGCAATAAATGAAATAAAATTGCAAATAGTTTATTAGCTAATGTACATATGATTTTTTGGTATATAAACATGAATTCGATTAAAAGTTGCGAAATTTAAAACATGAAACTCAAGTATGACATTATTTATAACAGCAAAAATTTTTCTTAACAAAAATATATTTCTGAAGTTCAAAGCTATAATTTCCATTTATATTTGCTAGAATAATCATATCAAAATTTGTAGCCACCATAAACATTTTATAAACATTCATATTTAACTTATACTCAGTTACCGACAATATTCTTCTAGTGAATCATCTAACATATTCACAAGGGTAAAACATGTTATATATTTCCTTTTCATGCTTTAAAATCTTCCCAAAAAAAATAAATAAAAGAAAAATTTTAAATTTTTAGAGCAAATTTCACTACACAAATATGAAAACATTAAATAATGTATATAATGTATATTATATGAGATTAAGAAACATGTATATACAAATTTAAAGATCTATCAAAACAGAATTAAAGACTGGACAAAATGTTTTTCTTCTTGGTTTTTCCACAACACTTCCAGAAAAAAAAAACAACTTTAAAAAACATGAAGAAAAGAGGTATTTGAATTTTATATCCTAACATGTTGCATTTAATTTTCACGTTGATGTTTTTCTTAAAATTCTCTTATGCTTTTTAATTTAACAATGACAACAGTTTGAACAAATCACAATTATTTATAATTAAATATAATACAGATGTCCTGCATAATTTCTAAATTGCAATGTTAAAAAGTTATATGAACATTAAAAAATTTAACATTTACTAAAATATTCATATTGTATAGTTAAATTTTATTTGGCATATTTTATTATCAGAATAAATTATTAAACTCTATTGTCATTTTCTCCAACACAATTATTAATTCTATGAGAGAAAATGACTTTTTTTTTTTATAACAATTTCATAAGCCTTATTATAAACAACATATCTTATATTTTATGGCTTCAAAAACTAATGGCAATATAATTAAAATAATTTAAGATGTTTATAGTATAACAAATGAGGAGAATTTTTTTTCTATGAAATGATAACAATTATATTTTAATGTATAAGGGCCATAATGTAATTTAAAGTAAAACAAAAATTATCATGTATGAGCAACAATAAAATTCTATTTTAATAGTAATTTTCATTTTTCTTAAAAGTAACTTAACTCAATATTCGCAACTGATTGTTATTAAAGTAGCTTGAGTTAATTGAACATTGAAAAAAGATTTTTTATTGTTCAATTATTTTTTATAGATTGCAATGAATTCACTTATATAAACACTCCTATATGTTGAACTTAAAATAAATTTATTTAACATGCAAATAAATTGCTTGAGATTTTATGACAATTTACTTAAACTTAAAATAAAAAATATAATTTTTTATTAATTAAATGAAACATAATTTTTTCTACTATTAAGCAAATATGTCTATTTTAAAAGCTTTACTTTGAGCTTATTACTTAAGAGGTAGCAAATTGATTAACTATTAGCTCTTTAATAACTGAATTTTTAGATGGCCTCAAATTTGGCACTTTGAGACAATTTTTTATTCTTTTCTTCAGTCACTTCACTATAATTATCCTGATTCATAGTTCATATATTGGCTTTTTGACTGTGCAATAATAGAAACATATTTTTATGGTATCAATAAAATTTTTAAATAAATAAACGTTTTGTAATGTGCTTAAAATGAATTTATTTATTCATTTTAAGTGGACTGTTTTTAAGTAAATTTGTTGCATTTAATTTCATGATGCAACCAAATTATTAACTCTAGGCGTTTTTTTTTCCCATATTTATATTTAACAATTATATATAATAGAGACTTTCATTAATATTACTTTCCAACATTATCTCTGAAAGCTTGCATTAATATATAAACATATATATATATATAAAAGAATCCAACTACAGGTACCAATAAAATAAATGTAATTATTTTGTTAAACGCTAAATTACATTGTGCTCATCAAAAAATATAAATGTTTTGAATTATTTAATGATACTTATACATAAGTTAACTTTACATAACTTACATAAGTCTTTTAGACTAAATACAGAACATGTGCATAAGAATTTTTAACTTTGAGCTTCCCAATATATTACAATAGTTTACAATAACAATGGTAAAATGTAACAAAGAGTTACACTTTAATAAAATTTTTATATCTTAAAGGATTAAAAATTCTGTTCAAGACAAATTTAATTTGCAAAAATGTAACAAACTTTGTATAACAATCATGCAAAATTTTACATAAATAATGCAATGTTATTTTTTTTTATTTTAAATGTAAGAAAATAGAATTTCTAGTCTAGTGAAACAGAAGCGTTTGAAACTTTTTTTTTTTTGAAATATTCTTTATCTTTATACTAACTTATAATTTCTCATAAAATATTTACGTATATTATGAGGTTCTTAATTTCATAACATCATAACTAAATTATAAATTTGTCATTATATTAAAATAGTTACATATTTTCAGGATTTCCATAAAAAAATCACAAATATTTCAGTCCAAACTTTATGGTATAGTTTAATTTTCTTAGATATTTCACAAAGCCTAGGTTTTTAATGTTAACTTTTACCTTGCAGCCGCAAATTAAAGTAAATTGATGATTTAATACTTTGCAGCAGCAAATTAAAAGTTAGAATATTTTCTTCAATACTGATACAGCGAGGTATTTTAAACTAAATAACAATGGGTAATTCATCAATTTCATATGTTAACAAATTTTATGAAACATTTATTCTATATAAATAATGAACTAAGATGTGAAATATGAGATAAACAAAGCACACCAAAATGTAACATTAAAATGCAGCAATACATATTTTTAATAGAACTTGACTCAAAAACAAAAAATATAAAGTGTATACATATCAACAGATGTAAAAAATATCATACTTAAAGCAATCTCTAAATGCCTCTGATAATGAATAATGATTTTATTATGTCACACATATTTAAATCAGTCACATTTTGAGGCATAAATATAAAATTTAAAAGAGCATTTGTATATTTATGTATGGAAAATAATCAATAAATTCAAAATTATAACGAATTTTTGTATAGTGTGTATGCTTGCATATTACATACATAATTGAAGCAATGCTAATAATACACATTTTTAATACTTGAATATTACAATATATTACAATTCAATTTAAAAATTTACAGAGAAAAGATAAAATTGTCTTCATAGATTTCCTGTTTTACAAAATAACTTTTAATAACAAATTATAAAAAAATACAAAATGAGTTTTTACAATTTAAATTGGTAATAGAGTCTTATTAACAATTATTTAAAAAAAGGTTTTTTTAATAAAACATTTGAATTTTTTATATATGCTTTTAATTTTTAAAAAAGACATAATACCGAATTAAAAATTTAATTTTTAGGTACATATACTACAAAATACAACCTAATTAAAATTAAGCTAATTAATTAAAATCTAAATAGCAATATTTTTCATAAAATGCTCTAAACTTGTTAAACAGATTTCATAATAAGATTTACAAATGAATTTTTTAAAACTTATAGACAAAAACTAATTACAGATTTTTCAATAAGTAAGCATTTTTTCTTTAAGCTACATTTAATAAAATAGAATCTTTGAAATTTGAGAATTTTAATTTCCCTATAAAATCAATTATAGTAAAATGATTATGATTAAAAATCACAAAAAGGAGATGTAATTCAGCACAGAAATGACAAACAATAAATTAAAATGGAAGCACATTAAAAGGAAAAGCATTCTTACACAAATGTATAAGAGAAACAGTGAATACAGAAATTATAATAAATTTTATGAGCCTTAACGTAAGACTTGTTCACATATACTTTTAAAGTAAAATAATAAGGAATTGTTCTTTAACACAATTTTAATAAAGCAAAATAGAAAAAAATAGTCCTTTAATATAGAGTTATTTTAAAATATTATACTGACTCTAAACAAATTTAAATCTACATCAGACTACAAACATGTCTAAAAGTATAAAGCTCTTGTTAAAAGTAAACAATGAAATAATTTCATTTATAAGAGTTATTTACACATACTCTACAAATATATAAATAATTAGCTTCTAGAAAAAAAATGAAATATTCATAAAATAATATACATAAATCAGACAAATACTTAAGAAATAATAATATGAAAAGGTACAAAATTGAAGGTAATTTCTTCAAATGGTTATCTGAATTCTTAATTCATAAGATCCTATAAAATGAAAATATTTATTTAAAAAACAGACAATAAAAAATAGTAATATAATTATATAATTTTCATATTATTCAACTAAATACATAAAATACAAAATAAAATTACTGAATCATTAAATCAATTGGTTGTTAAGCATATTATTACTTAAATGCTATAGTAATAATACAAGTACTTAAAAATTTTCTATTAAATGATTTCAGGTATAGTTACAAAAAAAAAGCAGTAAAAAATATTAAAATGTTTATACTATCTTAATTATTGTATACTTTGAATCTGGTTCATATGGAAATTACTACTGAAATCCAATAAATATAAATAATAGTTAACAGAAATAATAATAAATAACAGTAAACATAATAATAATAATAAATAAAGTTAACAGTAATAATAATAAATAACATAAAATACACTAAAAGTATAATCAATACAGTTTCTCAGTAACATTATAGTTTATCAGATTTGTATAAAGCTTCAATTAAAAACTAATTTAAGTAATAAATTTTAATTTTTAAGTAAAATGTTCTGCCATTACTTTCTCTGCAATAATTTTTATAAAAATACAAAACATTTGGATATTAAAAAATGATTTTTCAAAAATACAGTAATAAAAATTATTTTTTGATTGGAATAACTTTTGCTACTTGACTTAATCTCAAAATAATTCAATGACATTTAAAGAAAAAGATTTACAAAGATTGTTGTTTCACCAGCATTTTTTCTTGTACCTAACCCACAGAGCTGAGCCCTATCAGTTAAATAGCATCTGGATGGGAGTCTTCATAATTTAGAATCGGGTAAGAAACAAAAGACTACTAATACTGGACCAGCCACATCAAGAGGTCACTGGAGAACATAGCTACTATAAGTTATTTAATGCATACAGCCATCTTGAGTGAACACAACAGATCTTTGGTTATGTCAAGATTTAAACTCAATACCTTCTGATAATGATAATGAGCATATTCCTAAAATATTTTTCTGATAAGGAATCAAGTAAAATGCTGCAGAAACATTTGTAAAAAGTAAGAATGCAGGAAAATATCAATATGCAAAATATTTTCATGATAATTAAATAATCTTAAAGTACTTATATCCTTAAAGTAATTTTACATTGAATATACCATCCAATTCATTATTCTATATTCATATAACATTTTTCAAATACTTAAAATTAATTAGCATTTGAGTGTAAAATAAAATATGAAATTGAAAAATTATTTAAGCATTAACAAATACAACACAGCAAATAGTAAAAAATATAGGTGTAAACATATTTTAATACAAATTTTTATGTTACGGTAGTTTTCAAATTTCAAAATTATAGCTATATTACCTCTTCTTCCCAACCTTCACTGGAACCAGCTAACTGATAATGTTTTTTTCTTAGACCAGCAAGTTTAACTCTTTCCTTAACAAGTAAACTTTCCAATTCTAATACTCTGACCTGAAAAAATCCTAACTCTTGTAACACTTTCAAGTAAAATTAATCTTTTTATTTCCCAATAAATTTTTTTTTTTTCTGAATTGTTAACTATATTTTATTCACACTTTCAAAAATCAATATTTCTTTGAAATCAAAACATTTATATTCTATTCAAGATAAAAAAAATATGGATAAAATTAATATTAGTTTATTTTTTAAACTAAGTCCAAGCATGAATTTCATTAAGAAAAGTTATCACTCTTTTAATAAATTTATCCCTCTTTATTTTAAATAAATTAAAAAAAACGTATTAAATATAGTTGCAGTCATTAATATGCTTTACTCATTTATTTAAATTTTGTAATACAGTAAGTTTATCATATTAGCAATAAAAATTAAAAAAAGAAAAGAATAAACATTGAGAAAAATGATAATTGAAGGATAAATTTAAAACGTGTTTTATTACATTACCTGAGACTCTACTTCCAATCGCTTTGCTTGATGCAAAGTAAGTTTAGAAAAATCCATTTCTTCTAAAATAATAATAAAAAGAACAGATTAAAATTAAAACACAAAGAGTAATAAAATGTATTTTAAGACCAATTTAAAGAAGAAAAATATATGTATCAGGTTAATGCGTGTGATTTAAAAATCTTTGACTCAAATATTTAGAAATCAGAAAATTTTTAAGAATTGTTTAACACAATTAAGAAATTATTCAAATGACATTACCACTTATTTAATTGAAATAACGATTTTGTTAATTCATAACAATTTTTACAACCAAATGGTACAAACACTTTTTGAAGTGTGTGTGATTATTGTGAACTATAATCTATGATTCAAAACATTCAAAGAAATTTCCATTATTTGTTACTTTTGTCTGCATAAATAAACTAAAAACATAACTTAAGAGAGTTATACGGCTATCATTTAAAGAAGTATGTACGTTTTTAAAACAAGTTTGCTATATCAGATTAAAAATTTTATAAAGACATACCATTTTGAATTGCAGCTAATATTATATATAATATTAAGAAATGCATTGTAAAATATCTTGAGGTAAAGAACATTAAATCATACTTCAGCTTTATAGATGAAGTAGCTTTAATGATACCAAAAAAGTTGAATGAAAAATGCCAACACATCCCTCCAAACAACTGAATAATATTTTTGGCCTTTTCTACGTCTGTTATTTTTCTTTGGCTAGCTACTAATTTAACCATTGTTTAGTATGAACTAATCCCCCTAGATGTAATTTACTCTAAACTTTGGTTCAAGTGATTACCTAAAAGTAATATAATTACCATGCAAATGTTAACACACTCTTTAGTCAGATGTAACCATTTTTATCATTAATGAAAACATTTAAGGTTTTAAAACACAGACAGGCAATGTTTTCTATTTTGGTATGTTTCAAGTGTTGAAATTTTCATTTAAAAAAACAAATAAAACAAAAAAATACTGCATCTGAAATGTTTAAGTTATATATTAGATTGGTAAAAATGTCTAAAATGTTAGGAATCTAGGGGTAGCTTTTTTTTAATAAAACTTGAACTTATTTTTGATTACTGTAATAAAATAATGAAAAAGACAGAAATTTTGCATATCTTTATAGAAAATTAGTTAAAAAAAAATTATAATAATAAAAAATAACTAAAAAAAAATTACTTACGAATGCATATGTACATAAAAATCATTATATGTACAAAAGAGCCTTGAATAAGATATGGAAAATTAGAGGTAAATTACAGAAAATTTCTGGAAATAAATTTGTCAGGGATTCTTTCTTGAAACAAACAATGATTCGAGTTAAAATTGGATGTTCTAATGGAAGGTGATTTTTCATCTCTCTTATTTTGAATTGTTATTTCAATTCTGGAGGTCTTGAATTTGAATTCTGGAGGTCTATGTCTGGCATAAGTAATATTATCAGTGCAAATGATCTAGTTATTGTTAGAGCCAAATTAGACTTTAGTGTCATGTCTAATGAATTCAAACAAAAATTTAGGGCAACGACAAAGTGCTATTATGATTCAATAAATAGATACTATAGTTGCCTTCAGGAAAAAAAATCTTAAGTATAACTTTCTTTGATCACGAACAAGCTTGTTACAATAAAGTAAAATTTTCACTAAAGCTGATATTTATTAACAGCTGATGAAATTAAGTTATCATTCTTTTTGGGCAGATACACAGATATGTTTCAGACATAAGTCTTTGCCAGTTTCATGTCAAAGTAGAATAAGTTTAGTCAGAAATTATATTTGTACGATAATTTGTCCTGAAAAACCAAGCAGCTTTAAGTTAAAGTGCACTATGAAATGCCACTGCATTACATAGTCCACTTTTAATTCTGTACTTACTTGTTAGTGCTATTTTACTCAACTTAAAGTAGATAGCAATAATTCTCTCACCATATGAATTTTGGTAATGAGTTTGTTTATGGAAAGGGTTTCAACAACCCTTTTTGTTTGAACTAAATTGGGCCAGGATATTTCAAAGGAATTAATCAGAGTTTCAGACCTTTTCAGGAAAAAAAAATTGGAATTCTTGTAACATCAATGATCAGACAAGAAAAAAATTGGAATTCTTGTAACATCAATGATCAGACAATAATTGCCCTAGTTAAGGTAATAAACGGTTGTTGAAACTAAATAGAACTTCTTACAGGACACAACACTTTTAAAAGTTATATCATAGACTTTGACCAGCAGGAGTCATCTATACATGGAAGAAACTTCATTGCATGCTTACTAGTACTAGTCCATACTTGGAATAATCTGCACTCTACAGTCCAACAATAACACACATAAAACATCTTAAAAATAATTTCAAATAATTCAAAAGATTCATTCATTGACTAATTTCACTAACTGCATAGCATTCATAAATATTTAACTCCTTAAAATATAAATAAAGCTTTGGTGTTTTCTTTCTAAAATAAAAATGTGATAAGCTATGAAACACTCCTTATAAAAAAATACAAAAATAATAGATAATAAATTTTTATATTTTAAAATTGATTGCTTTTTAAATCATTATAAAACAGAAACAATTAATATTTTCCTTCATTTTAGATCATCTAAGCTAGTTTAATTTTTAACTGAAATGTTTCAGATAAATAAAAGTATGAAAGTGTGTTATATTTTTTCATTTAGTTTAAAATTAATCTTAAGACAACTTTAAGAGAGGATATTTAATGAACTTTCAACAACAAAATATTCTTCAGTATGTAAAATTTTAAACATCTCAAAATGAAGCATTTAATGAAGATTTTATTTGTTTGAAAAAATTTGTACCCAATACAAAATATTCAGAAGCAAAATTATAATGTTTGGAGAATTATAAGAAAATGCTTTTAAAGGTATTCTGAAAAAGAAGTTATTAGTCAGCTAGAAAACATGTTGAATTTTTGAAAGTAAACTTTGAATTTTATTTTTATATATAATTTGCAGATTAACAAAAATAAAATTTGCTAGTTCAAAATTTTGAAAATTTAAATTATATATGAAAAAGTAATTAACATTTTCCTTTAATTTTTTTAATAACTTTTAAAAATATTTAAATAATAATAATACAAAATTTTGAAAACAAAAAGATTCTTCAAGATTAACCAAAATAACATCAAGATTGCAAATGTTAAGCTTTAAATTTGAGAGCATAGTGAGAATGAATTGGTGCAACACTTAAAAAATAATATGATAAACCAAGATTAAAATATTACAAAAATTTATGCACAATTAGCTAGTTTTTAATATTTAAGAAAAACATATAATAACATTAATAAACACAATTTTAAAAGCTAAAGTGAAATCCATTACTGGTAATTAATTTTTAAGATGAAAATAATTGTTTTTTTTCTCATAAAATTTATACTAACCAGATTCTTCCACCATTTCAGCACAACTTTTGGCAACAGCAACAACTTGGCCAGTCGCTTCTGTTACATGCTTTGATGCTTGGGATACTTTACTGAGTTTTTCACTACCTTTATCAGCTTTAACTCGAGATGCAATTACAAGTTGCGCAGTGGCTGCTGCTATTTGTTGTGAAGCAACAACTAGTTCTTCAAACTTGGTTTGCTTACTCACTACTTTATCAGCAGCATTGCTATTTAAAAATTAAAGTAATAAAAGAAACTGTGAAATTATATCACAAAAACATTCAAATATATTTTAAAATACTTTTTTACATGCAGATATACTATTTTTGTTATATATATATATATATATATATATATATATATATATATATATATATATATATATAATACTTTTTTTAAAATCTAAGAATAAGATAAAAATTGCCTTTTGAAACAAAGAATAATAATGAAGTTCTTGAAACAATTAATAAGAGATTCCGAATTTAATTTATAATAAGTTCCCAGAAAATTTACTTACACTAGAAACTTTGCTCCTAACCCAACAACTTTTGCAGCAGAAATGAGGCCTTCAGTCCATCTGTGATTTCTATTGTAAAATTCTTTTATTGAGGCAGTTCCCTAAATAGACATATTTATACATCAGATATCAACTTACAATATAAAAAATTAATTACTATTTAGGACATTTTTAATATACAATTTCATATCAAAACACTTATTTTCAAAAGTGCATATCAAAATATTTATTTTGAACACAAGTAGTTAAGTTTAAAAAATTAAAACACAAACCTTCCCTTGTGAAACAATTTCTTCTTGAAGATTTTTTGAGGCATGAACAAGTACTTTGATTGCCTAAAATGAGAAATAAAAATTCTAATGTAAAATTAATGAAAAAGAATTTAATATAGTTGAATAATATATGACAACAAAAATCAAATCATCCAAAGCAAATGAAAGCATTTCATAGAGGATTAGAAAAGAAATAAGTGAATTATTTCTTACTTTAAAATGCTGTCACAATTTCATTTATTTATGTAAAATATAGTAATAAAGCATAAAAGAGAATACTTAATAGAAACTTAAAAGAATGATAAATACTTAAATATGATTTTTATATTTTTTAATGAAATTGCAACTATTATTTTACAGAATTAAGCATAATCACACACAATTTATCACTTTTTAAACTCTATTAGTTTGTCTATTTATCACTCTATACCTTTTTAATTAAATGTTTGGTTGGTTGCTTGGTTTGTCACTCAATGGTATTCTTTTGCACAAGAGGGCTAATTAGATTTAGATATATGTTTTAAAATGAATTTTAAACCACTACAAATATTCATGCCCAAGATAGGATTTGAACTCTCAATCTGTTGAATTAACGGCAAAAGCACTAACGACCCAGCTACAAGGTCAAACTTTTTTTTTAGGTTAAATTCAGTGTTCAATAATTATTATTGTGGGGCATTCATTTCAACTATCATTGAAAAACTGTTTTGCAATGCTATGTTGAATAAAATAAAATGGAAGCTAATCGTTATACAATAAAAACTTTAGAGTATATTTCAAGGAGAAAATAAAAAATTTTGAGCTAAAGCTTCACTGCTTGGCATATTTTTGGTATCAAATCTGCCCACCAATTAAATATGAGCATTTTTTGATAAGGATTTATTTTGTATGTATCTAAAATAGAGGCAAACATATAGTTAAAATTATTTTTGAATGTTCATCTTCATTAAAACATTCTTTCTCTAAAATAAGCAATTAACAAGCTTCAGTTATTTACAAGTATTAATGCAATGATTTACAAGTTTAATTAGTAATTCCATTAAACAAATTACCACAAAGACATGAACTTAATTGAGATTTTGCAGCTTTGACAAAAACATGCTTTTTAAATAAGTGTGGAATTCCAAAAGAAAAAAATTTTTTCAACATAAAGTAATTTAATTTGCAACAAAGTGAAAGTTTACTGAGAGAATGTTTTGAATACAATATGTATAAGGTATAATCCTTTTCTCAATTACAACCCAAATTTGATAAGTGAAATGAAAATTTGAATATCCGTCAATCAATATTTCGATCCCATATTTAATATAGTGAAAAGTACTATTTCTTTAATCTAAGCCAGGGGTATCTAACAACATATAGCAGATAAAATTTGGGCACCAACATCATCAATCTAGTCTATTACAGATAATAGTTTATTTTTGATAATGTGCCATTGTGATAGAAAAAACACAGAATCATAACTGCTTAATTTACTTGCTAGATAAAGTTTAATAACAAATTTAAACTTGTAAAAAATATTAAAATTTAGATCATTGTGATTTTAAATTGACAATAATTTATAGTTGTGAATCAAATTTATGCAAATTATGAAATCGAGGCTATTAAGAATATGAAAATTGAAAGACAATTAATATGAATATAACTTAAATTGAAACAAGTATTTTTGGTTTTAAATTTTCTTTAACAGTATAATTAACAAAATGAAACTTGAGTCAGCTAAATAAGTTGCTAAGAAGCCAATGCGATTAAGTCCAGAAAACAGTTGATATGTTTTTTTTTGGGCCACAACATTAATTTTCAAAATCCTTGGTTTATTAATTTGACCAGAAAAGTGTATTTAAGTGTAAGGAAAGTTTTTTCTAAGTATAAACTTTGCATAAAACAAGATATGAACAGGATGTGTAATTAAAAGTATAAGTATTTATTGGAAAAATTACAGCATCGTAAAAATTTTAGGATCTATATTTTTTGGCAGTTGAAAAAGATAAGAAATTTATGTTAAAATTCAATAACATTTGTTGTCATAAGTTTTATGCTTATTCATCATAACCAACATCTTCTTTTTCTGAATTATTTAAATGTAAATATTGATCTCCTCATATTGTTCTTAATGTACTGTAAAAGTTGGTTTTAACTGAGGTATATACATTAATAAGCGCATGCCATTTTGTTTTTTTGAATTGCTCTACCATTAGAATATAATATTGGTTGAGTCATTCTTTAAAATTCCTGGCCTACCTGTTTTTGTTTACTATACATCAATTACATGAAAGTTATCATCCTTGTCAAAATTGAAGAAACAAAACTAGAAAGGTCAAACCAAACAGCATTAAGTCCAAATATATTTGAATTTAAAGCTGTTTGGGTTTGACCTTTCTAGTTTTATCCAGCTTATATTTAGCCAGTTGACTGTTAGTTCAGTTGTTGATTTTTTCTCTGTTGGTAATTGCATCATCCAATGGTTTCATGGAAAATAAACCTTGTCGATTCATTTTGACAACACTGAAAGGGTTTTTGGTTTTACTATTTTGTATTATATGATGCCAATCACTAGGGTTATAAATATACTGATTTTTTTTCTGCATAAGCTTCTAAAAAAATCAGCATCATTGGGCAAATAACTGTGCCCACTTAATAAAAATTTAAGTTCTGTTGATTCAGCTTTTATTAAGCTGAGTGAAATTGGTTCAGGAAAGGAGCTTACATTTTTTATTACATGGGAACTATCTACTTTGTCAACTGGAATATGCCTGGTGGTCCTTCAAATCTCCCTTTGAACAACAACTATACAGTTTCCCATTACTTATTTGATATATATATATATATATATATATATATATATATATATATATTTTAAATATTTTAAAAGACTGAAATTTTAGACCTGTTTCTGGTCTTTTCTAGGTTTAGTGTCATTTCTGGGTTGTTGTCTTTTAATAGAACAAACTTTAATCAACACCCTAAAGAATTATTTTGCTTATGAAGTTCATTAAACTTATAAAAAATTTTCATCACCTTCTTTCCTTGAGAAAAGGGTATCTTGAGATTACAAAGCCACAATTACAAGGTTTATTATTAAATTTCTTTGTTAGAATTATTCTTTTATTTCTAATTCGATATTGTTTACCTTGCATCCTTTCTTGTTTTTCAGCATTTCAAGACCATTTCCCAAGATTCCTGCGGAGTTACCTACCTACATTACTGTCATTTTTATTATCTTCTACATTTTCGTTATCTATGATGTATCATTACGGTTTAACTCTCCTTGAATTAGGATAGTGTAAATCATTTACACTTTTTGTTGGTTTTATTTCTTTTGACATTTTTATTTTTTATACCTTTACTATAAATCTTTTTCATTATTTTAAGTCAGAGTTTTCACAGTTATTAAAGAAAAGTTACTTACTGTTTTGATAACACAATAATTTTCATAAACACTTCAATGTAACTTTAATGTTTTAAATAAAGTTTAGACATTTGAAGATTGCTTAAATTAAAAGAAAGCAGCTTGCATAAAACTTGAAAAATTCTAAATAATAAAAGTTAATAGGAATTAGTTGTTTTTCAGTGTTACTAACAAATACCAAAAGAAGAATTCAATTCTTATTTCAAAGTTTATGTAAAAAAAAACATTGATAAAAGGTGCAATTATTAATACCAGATTTTAAAATTACTATACAATATATTCAAAACCTATAAAGAAAAGGGCTGTCTGATCTAGAAAAAAAAAAGAAGTAATGAGTAAATCCTTAAATAACTAATAAAATTATTATTTATTTGATCAAAATTTACCAAAATCAGAAAATATCAAAAAATGGACTATAATCCATTGGTTTCTGAGAAATTCAAATATTTTTATTTAAAAAAATTTATACACCAACTAGAAAAAAAGAACAAGAATAAATTTCAAATGTATATTTTACAATGCATATGAATAATTAAATCCTGAACACTTGATTATTTAAAAAAGTTGATTATTGGAATATGTTTAAGACTCAAATTTTAAAACTAAATGTCTTTTTAGCTTAATTTATAGACATTTACTAACAACTGATATGAGGCTCAAAACTCCTTTCTTTAACTATCATTTTTCCAATCATTTGAATTATTGATTGCTGAGTTTAAATTAATGAAAATTCAATTAAGAGCTTTTAAATACAACTTGTTTCATTCAGAAAAATACTTAGATTATATCTAGAACATAAGCCTTTGAAATAGTTTCTTTGGCATCTGATAGAGAGAGTTTGATTATAATATATTAATATTTAAAATTAAGCTATGAATATCTTAAGTAAGAATTTGTTGTAAAGAAATTGAATAAATAAAAAGTCATTTCAATTTAAAGTTTTGCCAAGCTAAATTCACCACAACAATCATATATATACATAAGTATATTATTTTATATTTTAGCAGCATTTTTATCTTTTACATCAATCTAGGGATATGCTTCTTAACTAATCCA
Organism: Latrodectus geometricus; assembly: GCA_026290005.1. Taxonomy (NCBI): domain Eukaryota; kingdom Metazoa; phylum Arthropoda; class Arachnida; order Araneae; family Theridiidae; genus Latrodectus; species Latrodectus geometricus. The sequence continues at coordinate 62,128 of JAPDSC010064772.1, forward strand.
AGCTTTTGGTTTATTTTATAGCTAAAAGCCAAGAAGATTTCTGAATTCCAAAAAGAAATATATATTTAATTTTCCGATAACGATTGAAAAAATCAATAAGTCGAATGTTTTTAGCTGATAATCAATTGTGGCCAATTTGATTAATAGCTAAAAGCAACAACCTTGTTTACCTTTGTGATATTTACCTACCTATTAAAGTTTCATCTGATATACACTAAAAGAAAATAGTTTCATACTCTTTGAACATAATATTTAAAATTCTCTTTCAAACATTTTGCCAAAAAAAAAAAAATAATAATAATAATTAAAAGTGCCCATTTATTACCCGTTTGTTTGGTTTACACTCTATGTTAATATTTTAGACATAAGGGTTTATTAGACCAGTTAAATAGATTAGTTTAAAGTAGATTTTGTTCATACCTGAAATGGTAGTTGAACTTACAGTTCTTCAACTTACAATTTAGTGCTATGCAAATAAAAAAGAAAAATACATTCTGAACAGGATTTAAAGCAAATTTTCAATAATATTATGCCATTGTTACAGCCATATAGATATATTCCCATAAATAGTATTGGAAGATGGTATTCTTATGTTACGAATGTGAGTACAATGTCTGACAGGTCACATAGTTCTTTTGTTAGCATATATTTTGCACTATGACTTATAGAAGCCCATTTTCTGTTGTGATATATTTAAAACAATAATTTATTTTACCAGTTAGATATTAGAGGGAAATGAAATCACAAATCATTTCATACATCTTCATCAAAACTCAGTACAGCACAAGAGAGATAAATAGTGCCATTCCACACATTCAAAATTGAAATCCAAACTAATTTCAGTTTTTAGTAAATAAAATTTGAACTTAGAAGTTAATAGCAATTCTTTCCCCATTTTTATAGATGAATTCAATGATCAAAATTAAATAAATATACCTGCATTAAAGCTGTGCAAGAATCTAAAATTTTGCTGTTCACTTCTAATTTCATTCCTGAATCTCCGGCTTTGCTTTTATTTAACATTTCCTAAATAAAAAAATTATTTTTTTTAATAAAATTGAATAACTCATACTTTAATTTGAGTAATTACTTTGTATTATTGTTTCAAATAAGTTTAAATAAAACTGAGTAAAAACCATTCTCAATTACTTGTATTCTTTGTGCAGCTTCTTCTATGTCAATATCCATCTGTTTTAACTCATGGTCAATTATATCTCCAAGTTTTTGTGATGAATCTTGGGACATATTAGGCACCAAGGCTTCCATGACTTTTCTAGTGTTACCAATTTCTGAGGTTATTTTACTAAACACTTTCAAAATTTCATCATTTGAAGCTGTTAGAAAATTTTTTAAAACAATTATTTGACAGATATAGATTCTTTACAATATAATAGAAGAAATAGAAAGCTCATAATAAATAATAATCACTTATTTATGCAAGGGAAAAATTATTAAGTACATTGCACAAAAAATTATCAGGAATAATTAACTTAATAGACAAAGAAGATAAGTTTTCATATGCACAAAAAATTTACCTGCAAATATTTTTTTACATATATTTTATTGAAATTTATTAAATATTTTAAGAGGATCACCTTAATTTAATATTAATTGCAGGATATAGAAGTTTGTAAACAAAATATTATAGATGATAGAATATTAATTAACACAAGCCTCATTTAAATAATGCATGCTCAATTAAATTTTATTGCCATGAATTGGATTTAAAAAGTTAAAAATATAATTACTACAAATTAAAACAAAAAACATTACGTTAAACAATAAAAGCATATTACATGTTAGCAACATTTTTTCAAAAGTTAAATATTTAACTTGAATTCCGATTAGTACAACAAGAAAAAAATAATGTTTTTGTTGTATTCACAAATTACATTTCAGGAAAAAATTTAATTTAAAAATTACATATTTTAAATGCTTGCCATAAGAAATATTTTATCCAATACCTTTATTTTGAAAAGCTTTAAACAAATTTATTCCATCAAATCCCATTTGCTTACAAGATGCAGCAAGTTCTAGAAATAAATAATTTAATGTTTACTATGAAAGAATATTACTTATAAGATATCCAAATTATAAAATTTTCATATAACTATTCATACACAGATTTCAAAACAACGTTAAGTATTTCTCAGGATAAATTTCATTGTTTTATCTTTATTTAAACTCATTTTAATTGTTTAATTTCAAATACTTGTCATAATATTCATTGATTTTATTTAAATATTACTCACTAAATAGTAAATAACACACACCTATCATTTAAGTTTTAAATTCTTTTTAATTCCGGATATTTAAACTTAATATTTCATGTAATTTTTTTTCATTTTTTGTTTAAAAAATAAATAAAATTTGTCAATTTTGATAGTTTCATGAAACATTATATGTATATATTACAAATTTGCAATATATGCAACAGAATTATTTACAAATAAAATTAAAAGAGTAAATTAAAAAATGAGTTTGCAATTTAATTTGTAATTTAATTCTATTCCGTTTTTTATGCACTTTGTTAATAGTACTTTTAATATTTAGTCATATGATAGTGACTTTGTTACAAGTGCCCACTTTTTTCAGTCATTTTTATAAGTTTTCAACCTTTAAATACATGAACAAAGCATTTTTCCAAACAAAAAATTATGATATTAGAAAACTAATTATCTTTTAAACTGCATATAATTTAACTATAACAAAAGAATAAGAATAAAGCATTAATTTTAATGCACTTATATCCCAATTCATGCAAAACTTTCAAAAATAAAATATTCTAACCAATTAGAAGGCTATTTATTATGGAATTAAAACAGTAATAGGGAGAATAAATAAAAAAGACAATACTGGAATATATTTTATAGATAATTAAATGTGTTTAAATATTAAATTCAAATTCCCAATATAATAATACAATTATCTTCAATATAATATCATAACCATTAAAAACTTATTAATTAAATTTGCAAATAGTTATTTACCTTTTAAGAGAGATTTACTTCATTTAAAGTTAGCAAAATAAATAAAGCTTCAATGTTGAAAATAATTTTCCACAGATAACTAATTTCAACATTTTCAGTAACATTAAAAATTAAGATTAATAACATTTAAGCATGTAACTCATTGTTAAAATCTACACAAAAAATTTTATATTTATAGAAATTATGCACATAATTAACAAAAAAACATTTTATTACTTAAATGAATATTCAGAGATTATAAGAAAATAACTCCAGCCATTCATTATAGTAAAATTGCTGAACTTATTGTTAAATTCATAAATTATAATTGCATTTTAATCACAAACTTTTTTTTTGTTAATGAGAAAATTAAAATAGTAATAATTTGCAGTATTATTTCAATGAAATATATTTAATCACATAACAAATGCTGTATAGCAGAATAAAAAAAAATTATTAGAAGAATAAAAAAAATCAAATAAATTTAACTAATAAATAAATTTACATGAAAAAATAAGTACAAAAAGATAAAGAAACAATTTCATAAAAGCAGAAAAGAAAAAACTTACGATCGCCTTGTTCAATATTAGGAGATGCATTAGATGTTGCTTTTCCTTCAAGTAATACATTAGATAGGAGATGAGAGAAAGATATTGTAGACTGTAAAACGCCTTCAACAGCTATAGAAATCAATAGATAAAAATGGAAATAAATAAAAAACAGAGAAAATTATTCAGATAAAATACTGAACATTTATGTTATTTTCTCGCATCTGAAATGAAACATTTGCATAATAATCATAATTTTAACAATTTATTTAAATGTAGGCTATTTCATTTTAATATATAATGCTATACAAATACCAAAATAAATAAATAAAAAGTGATTAGAAATATACAAAATTATTTGTCATTTCAATATAATGTTATGAATTATATTTAATTTAAAATCCTAAAGAGAAAAACAATTAATTAAAAATTTTAACAATCATTTACCCTAAAATTACATTACCTCACCATAAACACTCTTTATTGAAAATATTTTTAAATTAAAATAAAAAAATTTGCAAAAATAAAATTAAAAAGTATAACAATATACCTTCAGGATTTTCAACAAATTTAAGATATGAATTTTCAAATTCTTCAGTAGTAACTGTAATATTGCTTAATTGTTGAAGAAAATACTCTAGAAAAATATAAAAAAATAGTTATTCAAGCAAAAGATACAAAACTCAAAACATAATAATTTTGTATTTGAATAAGAAACAAACCTGGAGCATTATTATTGAGGGCTAATGTTGGACTATCAAAAGTATCAACAGTCATTTGAATTACATGTTCAGCTTCTTTGAAAGCACAGTCTGAAAATAAAATAATTCAGTTATTCACAAAATTATATGAAAAAAATCAAGTTTTATAAAAAAAATTTATTTCAAAATGTTTTTACTACTAATTAAAGATTAAGTACTTTGATAAATTAAAAAATAATGTATTTAAAATGGTTCACTTCATTAAAATGGAATAAATTATTATTGGTTTTAGAAATCAAATAAATATATAACTGATGATAAATCAAAAATAAACAAACAAATTGGATGAAATTTAGTAAATATGATTATTATAGTATTTGGAACATAAAAACAAAAGAAAATTTATGGAGTATCTGAGTTTTATTTTATATAAACAAAAGCAAAAATTATTTATACATAAAAATGTAAAATTCCTTAATTTTGGGAGAAACAAATACAAACAAAAATATTTCCTAATAATGAGAATTAGTCTGAAATGAAATAAGAGCCTGACAGCAATATCTCACACAATTTATAATGTTGTCAATGTATTGCATTGCTCGATTGGCCAAGTAAAGCAGATTTAAAGCGATATAAAGGTTAGGATCACCAATCAGTTTCCTGGGAGCATAATACAGTCTAGATAAAATTAAAGTCAGTAGAATGTGTTAGCCCTGCCATTTGGATTATAATTTCCTCTTAAAGACACTGATGCATGAAACAAGCAGTGAAGTTTAAGAATTATCTGCTTTCATTGCTGATGACAGTATATGGACAAACAACAGGATCCAGTTAAGTAATAACTAAACATTAAGAATGTGGTAATGCATACAGATTTAAGCACCCAAAGAAATGATATCTCTGGTGGTGGCAAGTCAAATATTAGGGGGTCTTCTGCTTGGTCCCTGCTTCTAAATTATGAAGTCTCCTAACCAGCTGCTTCCATCTAACTGGCAGAGCCCAACTCAGTGCTCTGCCAGTTAGATGGAAGCAGGTGCAGGGAAGCATGGTGCAACAATAACAGATTTAAGCACCCACTTAAATACTTCATCTCATGGAAGGACATTTTTCTCAATATTTTAAGCAAAATATATCAAATGTTTCTTTAACTTTACATTTAGAAAATACATTTAGAATTACTCCGCAAGACATTTTGAGTCATTAGAGAATAGAATAAACATTTACTGATTTTACATGATGACTCCTGGTATGACTCTGTATAAATAAATTTAACTCAGGAGTAGATAGTAACCAAGATGTGTAAAGCAAGTTATTGAGCATGCAGATGTTTTCTGTAAGCTGCAGTAACAAATAGTGTTCTCTCAACAATAGCAGAGTTAGAGTTATCATTTAACTATCTTACATACTACCATTTCCAGCTTTTAAGAAACATAAGGCTTTTAATGCTATTATATTAATAATCATCATAAGATTGTGCTTATTCAGAGAGCATTTATGTATTTTTTAATTTCTAAATTTTTACAATAATTTTAAGAAGTCAATCCTATTTTTAGATAAAAGTACTACAAGATATGTCATAAAAATCATTTAGCATGCGTATATAGATTTAGATTATAATTATTTTAAATTATAATTAAATTTGCTGGCAGACAATTCTTTTTTAGGTATAAAAATACATGGTTTATGTACTTCCTAATTTGAATAACAGAGATATTACATAAAATAGTTTATTTATGAACAAGCATTTTAATTTTTAATGAAATGTAAAATGTTAAGAGGGAATTTATTTATAATTTGAAGTGTGTATCAGCACTGCAGACTTATGGTGCACAATTATTTAAATAGAATCAGAATTTCATGCATTTTTATACCTAAATAGGAAAACTTCTTTTCTTTTTCAATTTCATTTTTTGATACTAATTCACTGTATTCAGCATGAGCTTCTTTAAGTTTCAAATCAAGTTCTTTCATATTTTTAGTAACTCGGTCTAATTCACTTTCTAAAGAGCAAGACTTAGACATGATAGTGGACAATTCTTCTTTACAATCCTGAAATAAAAATATTACAATAAATAAGTACATAAAAAGTGTATGCAAAACTCAATTTCACAAAAACATTTCATTCATTATTAAAAAAGGAATGATTAAATTTTTATCCTTAGATAAACTTTGGATATAATTATACATAGATGTTTTTCAATACTAAAAATATATTTTTAACTTCATTAGCTTAAAAAAAATTTTTGCACGATAATCAATTTTCAAAGTATAAAATCACTATTTTATACAACCATCCTTGAATTTCCTTAAGGATGGATGCTAACACTTTAGCTTATGAAGAAAATTGCATAGATTTTAAACTGAAATATTTTCATCAAACAGATAATGGAGTAAAATATTTATTTAGAAATATCCATAACACTTTTATTTCCATTTTGAATATATATTTAGAATAAATATTGATAATTATTTTACTTTTTACAGTATATTTCTCATTTTTTATTAATATAACAAGTATACATAGATTCTCAGATTAACTCCATTAATAAATCTGTTAGTTTTCCTAATTTGCATATTTATTTCAATTTCAGAAATTAAAACATTCACATTCTACAGAAGAAAAAAAAAAAAAAAAAAAAAAAACACCATCATTGTATACAAAATAAATATCAATGTTTGAATAATAAAAACTCTGAATACATATGATTATAACTAAAGTTGGACTTTCAAAATGCTGTAAAAATGAATCAGAATAATATGATGTTTCCCTTGATAATATATCAAGTAATGGGAATTTGTTGTAAGAAAGAAAATTAATTCAAAAGTTGGCTGATAAATGGCACTATCATACAATGCTAAAAATGATTTTAAAAAATAAGAATTAAATTCAGAATTAGAAGTTAAATAAATTTTGAATAAAATGTTAAGTAAAAAGTATAACTGCACATTCCTTATTATTTTATCCCAAGTACAATTTACACTGTACTTGTGATAAAATGGAAAGGAATGCAAACATAACAAAATAAAGGTTATGAAGATAAATACAAGAAAAATATTTGAGTTCATAATTTAAATGTAACTTGTTGGAATATTAAAAAAAAAATTTTGAGATTGATATGTATTGAAATATCTTAAAGAAAAAACAATTTTCCAATAAGAAAAATAGGAACCCTTTTGGTGGATACAATAATTAAAATATATTGATTTAAAAAAAAAATAATTACATTAGAAAGTTAAGGAATTTGTTTATTTATATCAAAAGTTTAATATTAATATTTTAAACCCTACAAACAAATTTTTCAAAGTAACTATTTAATCATTTTCAAGTAAGTAACTTTTTTGTCAAATATAAAATATTGATAAGAATACACAAATTCAACTTCATAAAACTACTCATTTATTTCAAGACTTTATCAACACTTCTTTTCATATCAAGAATAATTATTGAATAATACTCTCAACTAGAAGCATATCATATTTATAGAATTTAAGTTAATGCATATAAATTGAATGATCAAAAATGTGCAATAATTTACAGCTATTGTGTTTAAAAGAAAAAATAATTTTCCTTTCCTATTTAAAATGAATAAAAAAGTAATATGTTCTTTTAAATCATAAAATAAATTTAAATTATTGAAGAACATGTAAATTATAATATCCAAAATTTCCTTATATAAATGCTATTTTTTGGACAGCTTGCACACAAAGATAATTAATCTTTTTTTCACACCTTACCAAAGATATTTACCTTTTCTCCACATCTTATTATTTTAATGGTTTTATACGTTTTTATATTTTATTAGAGATTTTCTACTAAAGCTTATTCTTTTTTAACTTATTCTAATTTTTTATTGTAAACTGCAATATACATTTTTCAACATAACACAAATATAAAATAAAATCATTGACTTATGGTTAAAATTTCATGAATTTGATACTTGTTTTGCACACAATCTCTCAAAATTGAGTTAGCAACAGAGAACATAAATTTTAAAAGTGATTCTATATAATTTATTTGTATAATCTTAATCTTATAAGACAAGAAATATAAAAAATTGGTTATGAATAATAAGTAAAAAAAATATGAAATAAATAGAATTCTTTTAAAATTAGAACAATTTAGAGAAATTATAATACATTTTATTATAAATGATTATTAATATTTTCAAACTAATTTTAATTAATCAGAAACAGAATGATGTAATATGAATGTGATACTAAGAATCTTCCAAAATTTGTTTTCAGAGGTAATTAAAATCAGTTTTCTAAATTGAACAAAATAATAATAGTTCAAATTAATATTAAATTAAGTAAAATAATTTAAAATGTGTTTTTTATAAAAAAATATTAATTCATATACAAAGATTAAAAGTAAGCATCATTTTATTATTGAGTAAAAAGTATCTAATTTTAATAAATTTTTAGTTAAAAAAAAGGCGTTTTGAAATCAACTATTTCAATTTTATTAATTAATTAAGAAACTCATGTTTGACCTATTAATTAATTAAGAAACTTATGTTTGACTAATTAATAATTAAAATTATAAGATATTTATTGTCATAAGTTGAAAAATGTGTTTTCAACACTAACTTGATTAATTTTTTCCAGTTGTACTTTCTCCTGTTGTAAGATATTCAATTCTAATTCATAGCTAGAAGATTTTTGTAATTTCTCGGTTTCTACCTTTTGCAGTGAAATAAGCTCATTAACTCTTTGGCTTAAAGTCTAAAAACAAATAAAAAAATCATTAATAACAACATAAAAAGTATTTTAATGAAAAGTATTAAATATTTATATTATTCCAATAATTTTAAAAGCAAGAATGCATAAAGATATTTTTCCTCATTTTAAATCTTTCATTAAGTATGTCATACTGAATTGTTAAGCTAAATTTTCAACAAGTTATTGATAAAAATAAAGTAAAGAGGATTATTACACAATTAAAAATGATTTTTCTTTATTAAAATATAAAAAAATAATAATTTTTAAGTATTTAGTTATTAATTAAAAAATTTATATTATTTCCAGATATTTACAGCACTAAAAGGCGAATCGTAATCAATAATGATAAAATTGGTAATATATGATTCACAGTGGCTTCCATAGGAATTTCTCACTGACTCTGGCAGTTAAGTTATAACTGTTTTAAGTCTTGTTGTAGCACTATATAGAAAAATATCCGTTTTCTTTTGTGACATCACTAAACAGGTGCATAGAATAAATTACTACTGTCTAGAGAAAACAGCTAGAGACAAATGTATTCATTGGAAAAAAAACTTAAGAGAAGTTTATAAGCTTAATCATTCAACAACCACAAAGAAAAATAAAGGGTCAACTTCATTTTCAAAATTGATGTGAGCCATTTCTGAAATCATAAAAACCATGTAAAGAGAATAACCTCAAAACAGAGATTGTAAAGCTTTACAAAGAGACCAATAAAATTTTAATTTATATATATATATATATATATATATATATATATATATATATATATATTTGAAATATGAAAATGATAACACTTATGTTACTGATACAAAAACAATAGAGAAAGAGATTGCATTATGATTGGGTTAATAAAAAAATTTATAAAATCAACAAAACAAGAGTTGCTTTCATAAAGAGTTCAAAGTTAATCCTATGTATAGACATTAAATCTGAATACCAGAATACATACCAAATTTTGCACATTTACAGAATTTGACTAAATAAATAAAGTAAATTTAAGACAGTGCAAACTACTTTAGTTTTTATACAAACTAAATTCATATAAGAATTAAAGGAATTTTGGTGTTGTCATCATGAAAAAATATATTTGTTCCTATTTTGTAAACAACAACAGATTTTATAAAGCTAAAGTGATTAACAACTGGTAAGTTTAAAGTACTTGCACTATTTTAAATAAATGCTTACAGATGGATTCTTTTATAAGTACTTCCTAACCTAATTTAAGTATTTTACTTTAAAATATTTTTAAAAATTATTCCAACGTAAGTACAGATTTCAAACTGCATCCCATTCATTTGTATAAATATCACAGCTTTTAAGAAATAAGCAAATACTATATATATATATATATATATATATATATATATATATATATATATATATATATATATATATATATATATATATAAGCTCCATGTTCTGTTGTTTAATTTTTGCTGTAAATAGCTGATTAGCTAGTGATAATAAAATAAAGTCTTAATTTTATATCCACTTAACAATTCTATAAGGTAAATTGAGACTCATTAATCCTGAAAACCTTATTGAAATTTAATATAATTTACAACAAAATAAATTCAATGCAGAAGTGAGAAAAATGTGAACAGAATTTAAAAAAAGAAAAAAAAATTGTCAAAAAAATTGAAATGTTTTAATGATGACCAGCTTCAAATAGATATTAGTTGTTGCATATTTATAGTTTTTAATTGAAAATATCAGATGACATTTATTAATCTCTAAATTTATTACTTTTACTTAATTTTTAAACTTGCAGGACACTAAATGTATGTTCAAGGAAAGGACATATTGAATTCTACATCAGCCTTAAATTTGATGGCTGCATCTAGACAGTCTTTTTACTTTGCTCTATCATCAATAAATTAAAAGTAAGAAAAATTTATCAATAAAATCACTCCTTGTTTGAAAATGAGACTGTTAAATGGAATAGTCATTCAGAAAAAATTAGAGATTTTTCTCAGAGATCAATAACATTATGAAATGTAAGCAGTCTAAAGCTATTTAAAATATCATTTCAAATTTACATGCAAAAAATTAGTTTTACAAATTTACCCAAATATAAATACAGCTTTGCATAAATAATACATTTGATTTGAAAAACTTTAATTAATTTTAGGAAATTTCATTACTTTTATTCAATGACATAATTTTTAAAATGAATTGTATATGCATTTTAAATAAAGTATTAATTAATTAATCATTAAAAATTTATTCAACAAGAATATTGTTGAATTTGACTGGAAAATTTCAGTATATTCATCATTAAATTTGCATTAAAAAAACTCAATTAGTGTTTTCAGAACACGAAATATTTAATTGAAAGAAAAGAATTATAGTCAAATGTAATTAAGTTTTGCAACTAGTCAATTAGCTAATTTCAAACCAAACAATAAACCGACTCGCTGATCAAATAATAACAGAAATAAATCATGCAAGCTAACTAAATATTTGAACCTAAAATAAACTTAAGTTAATTTATTTTAATATTATGTTGAAACTCATTAAACATAATCTAATTAGTTTAAATAATTTAAGAATTTCTTATTTAATAAAATAGCAATTAAACAGACAAGCAATACATAAATTAAGTAAAATTGAATATAGGAAAATAATTATAAATTTAATCAAAATCTAGAAATTATAATAAATAAAATTAACACAAACTTAAAAATGCTTTTTCTTAGTAAATCTCATGATATATTTATTATTTTTTAAGACTTTAAAATTTGATAACCATATTTTTGAATAATTATTAATGAAAAAATCATTTAAAAATAGAACTTAATCAACAATAATCAAATTAATTAAAATTACTTGTTTTTCTGATTCAATTGTTTCTAGTGAAGATTTCAAACTGGCATTTTGTTTATCTGATTCAGCTTTCTAAAAATATGAAAATAAATTTAAGTTGTATTCTTTGTGAACTATACATTATAACAATTTTTATTCCATAAAAACTTATACTGTTAAATTATCAAATAACAGCTTACCCCTCTAATTAAACTAATATGCTCATCCCGAAGTTTGCTATAAACTTCTTTCATTTTAAGAAATTTTTCTTCTTGAGATTTTGCCTTTTCTAAAATGAAAATTATCATTTAACATTTGAAAATAAAATGTTTCTAAAAATTTAAATTAAATAAATGAAAAAAAATGTTTATCAAAATATTATGTCATCAAATTATTATCAAGTATATTTCCATAGTTCAACACATAATATTAAGTAAGAAAATTTTTACTCTTTTTGTATTTTTAAACAAATTTCAAGATAAATTTCTTTTAAATAAAAATGTAAATTAAAATTTTAGATATCTTATTTTAGAGAATTTACATAAAAAAATTATTTAAATTTTAAGCTGATGAGCATTTTTTAACTTTTCTAGAAATTGTTATATTCAAAAACAATGTATGTTAGTAAATAAGAGATCATCACATAAATTTATAAAAATATAAATTCAACAAAAATTTAACATAAATTTTGTTAACAGTTATAATGAACAAAAATTATCCAGAACAATTAATTAAAGTAATTCAGAAAATTAAAAATTTATCAATTATGGAATTGAATAAAAATAAAATGATCTTAGGAATTAATTTTATTTTAATATCAAATTTATAACAATGAGAATAATGAGATCACTTAAGCCAACAAATTCATTGGCACAACAAAAAAATTTAGATTCAAGAATACACATTGCAGTGTAATTAATTTTTATAGCATATCATAAAAATCATAATGCACATTATAAAAGTGTCAGAATGAAAAACAAGTTAGCAAGCCACCATAAGTAGGGAGCTCACACTGGTTTAGTGGTAGGATACATCTCTTTAAAACCAAAGGACCTGGTTTTGGTCTCGGCCATTGTTGAACAAGAGATAGATGCTGCATTTTTGCTGTCTTCATGCATATCTGTTGGAATGGGTGCTTGAGAATTTTCTGGGTTTCTTCCCTTGACATTTGAATATGGCCCACAATCAATGAAAAGTCCTTATTGACAGCAATTTTGTGCTTGATGTTAAAAAAAACTAACAACAGCATTAAGCTGTTAGGCAGTTCGCAATGCAGTATCAAAGTCAACATAAGTAGAACTTAACATAGTTTAGTGGTAGGATAGTGCTCTTTAGAGCATGAATCCCAATTTTGAACCAATCTGTCTTAAACAAATAGGGGCGGGTACTGCATTTTTGCCTTCCGCCTATATGTCTGTTAGAGTAAATGCTAAGGAGTTTTTAAGGATTCATTCTTTAAGATACATAATATGAATTATCTACAAAAAGTTCTCTTGCAATGTAATTTACGTGTTGGATCATAAACTGTCTTATTACAGTTTTTGTAATTTAGACTGCCTACTACACAGAGCCAAAGCATCATAAGAAGCTTACATTATTATTATCACACTTATATTTTTATATTTAGATAAAAAAAAATCTATAGCATGTGTAAATTTTAAAATTTATAAATATATATTCCAATAATTTCTGTTAGTTTCAAATTTTAGAATTAAAAAAGTGTAATTTAAATGTAATAAGGAAAATCTTTATTATAGAAATATTTTTGAAACCAATAAAAAAAATTAATAACTTTTTACTCTATTGCATTCTTTTATTCAACTCTAACTTCTGCTTAAACAGAGATTTAGAACTGCTGTGGTAGAAGTGCACATGTTTGAGAAGACCTCAAATTCAATTATTTGACTTTTATTATTATTTTACATATATAATTAACTTTAACAAATACATTTTGTAATTTATGCATCATTCATCCTGCTTAATTAATATCACAAAGAAATACAACTGGATAGAAAATAATTGTATCAGTTTTTAACATTAACTTTCAATAAATCAGACTACAGTTTGATATGGAACTTTACTTCAAACAAAACACTTAATGTGTTCTCAATATTAAGGAGCCAACAATCAATGGTAACCACATAATATAAAAAGGAAAACTTTATTTTTATCTCAACAAAGAGGGAAAATATCTAAATTTATAATCTTCACAAATTTGTAGATAATATTTATCTCCAACTTTTTACATAAAAACAACTTTTTACATATTAAGTGTCTCCAACTTTTTACATATTAAGTGTCTCCAACTTTTTACATATTTGGATTTTTGCAGCTTATGTGAAGACATTTCATATAAAATACAATGTCTTAGTTGTTGTCTTAGTTGTCAATTGTATAATGTATATAAAATACAATAAGAAGGAGAAATCAATAATGGAGAACTTTGATTTATTTTGATTTTGGTTATTTACTTTATACTAATTATGACAGACTCTTATATAATGTATACTCTCATATGGCCTAACAAGCAGAATTTTCTGAAAATGAGCATTATTCCTACTTGAGAATATTTAAATAAAAGGAAATTTTAAAGATTTAGCTTGGGTATTTTATTTTATATAAAGCACTCGTAATCATTACTTTACATAAATGATATGTTTTAAATTTAAATACAAACATTTATGTTATTTATCATTTATGTAAAGTAATGATTACAAGTGTTTTATATAAAATAAAATACCCAAGCTAAATCTTTAAATTTCCTTTTATTCAAATATTTCCATGGGGGAATAATGCTCATTTTCAGAAAATTCTGCTTGTTAGGCCATATGAGAGTATGCATTATATATTTTAAATTTAAATACAAACATAAAAATTATTGGTGCATTATGAAAAAAATTAAAAATAAAAGAATTTAAAAAAATGAATTAGGTTAAGTTTAAAAAAACTATTGAAAAAAGATAAATATATCAAAAAGGAAATAGCCATGACAGGCAATGAAAAAATGTTAAATAAGAAGATTTATTAAATCAAACTAAGAAATTTAATTGTACCTTTCCTTATTCTAGAAACTCATGCCTATAACAATTACAAAAATACTATAAGAAGAATAATTTTATTCAAAGAACAAATATTTAGAAATTTTAAAGGAAAAATATACTAAATATGAGATGAATTAAGCAATATAATTCATTAGAAATACGATGAAAAGGAAATCAATTGTTACTTAATAGAGAGATTATAATATAAGGAATAAAAGAAACAATATATATATATTCTTTCTAGTAAAAGCCTCTGATAAAAGTTAAAAATCATGTAATATAAAAATAATAAAGGAAAAGGTTTGAGATCATTTTGTCCATGATTATATATGGCATAGCAAAGAAATCTTTAGAAATCATTACTCATTTAAGGATAATTAAGCACATAAGATATTTCAAATAATTTTTAAAATTAAATTTTTATCTAAATAAATCGATACAAAATTCTAATGAGTTGTATAATTTAAAGATTCAATAATGATTTTTTTTCAGCTACCCAATACAAGATTATATGCTAGCTTAATTACTTTAAAGAAAATAATACTTTGTATTGAGTACTAATGTATTGAGTATAAATTTAATACAAAAATGTAAATAAAAACCAAAATCAAGGAAGAATGATCATCAATTATACAATGAAATCAAAAACATGTATTTTTTATTCATAGAAAATGCCACCTATCCAAAAATGTTTTCTCATAGTAAGATAATTTTTTTTATTAAATATAAGAACTGTTAAACAGCTTATGGATAAAGCATAACTCTAAACTGAAAATCATTTGTACAAATTTTTTAATGCAAACTTTCTCAACAAATAAGTATCAAATTTAAACACTTCGAAAATTAGTTAATAATTTTTCACATTTTAAATTGGAAAGTATGAAACAATAAAATAGATACAATATAAAATAATAAAAGTTTGTTTTATAACAATCTACTTCCAAATAGTAAATAAATAAATAAAAACAGAATACACACACACAATTAAATATTTGAAAATATTTAAGAAGCACTAGATGAAAATGAACAAAACGAACCTTTTTTATTATGTGTTGCCATCAATTGACAGTAAGAGCATGATGAAAATGAAATTTCAATTTTGAGAAAAGATAAAGAGCAAAATTCTACAACAAAACTTATTCTAATATATTGAAGAATATAGCAAACTTTGAAGAATTTATTATTTAATAAGAGAATGCAAAAATTTTAAGATTGAACATTATAATTGCCAAACTGCCTTTATAATAGCAAAACAATGATTGCCAAACTGCATTACAGGAGAATTTCAAAACAGAAAATATGTTTATTAACATTTGGAATTGCTGATTTTTTAAATAATCCTTTGTAGATATATTTGTAATTTTAAGATAATTTCCTTTAATTTAAAATATCTAAAATAAATTTACAATAAAATATATTAAGTAATTAATAAATAGGCATCAAGTAAGCGAATTACATTTTGATTGTATAAATCACTACAATTTTAAATAATTTTTCAACATAGATTTATAAAGAAACTTTAAAGTAAATAATGTTACTTTAAATAAAAGATTAAAATGTAATTAGAGCCAGTACAATAAGAAATCTTGTTTACAAATGAAGTTACTCTCCACATGTTCTATTATTTACACATTTAAATGAATAAACACATTTAAATCTCATTAAATGTACCTTTAATTCAAGTTTAAAATTAAATATTCCTTTCAAAATCACTTTTTTATAACTTTGAAAAATAAGTAATCGAACAGAAATGAAAAATCATAATGATAAAAAAAATTAAATCTATTAAATTCCTGAATAATTTTAAGCTTTTTAAAAAGCAATTATTATGAAATTGCGAAAAGAATTTTTGAGAAATAATGTAACATTAATGAAATGAAAATATCGATTTTTCCAAATTTTGTTCATGTGATATGATTGGAATTTAGGAGAATCCAATGGTGTTGCAAAAGAACCTACAAGATTCAAAGTGTTAAATCATTTTAAATTATAAGTATTAAAAATTATATTTGAGCTATTTACATAAACAAGAACTTCATAAGTAAATATATGGGTAATAGATTTAGGCGAAAATATTTTGAATCTAAAAACAAACTCACTCTCTGCTTCACTAAGTTTAACTATTATATCATCTGGTGTATTTTCAGCAGAACTGTTTTGCTTTAGCTTGTCATTTTCCTATTAAAAAATGACAGTAAAAAGTTAATATTATGGAAGCAATAAACATTAATTTCAGATGTATAAAACATACTTTTTCAAACTTACTTCTCTCAAGGTTTGAATAATTTGATCCTGTTCAGTAATATGTGATTCAAGATTAACAAGTTGCCGTTTGAAATCATCTATTCGTCTTTCATACTGAAAAATATTACATTTGTTATTATCTTTTTTTCTTTTTAATCAAAAAATGAATAATTAGCATAATACTAAAAATAATGTACGAAAATGAAAGCCATGAGAAATTCTATGCATTCCCTTTATTCCTAAATATTAAGACAAGAATATTAACAAATAAAATACTATATTGGAAAAGACACAATAATAAAGTAGCTGATTTAAATAGTATATCAAATAATTTAATGAAGCCTTATAATTTTATAAAAAAGATATTAGTCTATCTTTTTAAATATTCCTTTTTAAAAATCTGAATTTGCTATTTACTTTAGTTTGATTATAGCAAAATTATCTAATAAATCATGATCTAGGGTTACATGAAATCTAACCTATATTTTCATTAAAATTTACAAATTAATATTCTCCCAAGATGTAAATGTGATTTGGTACCAAAATTAGACAAATTTCATTTCCCATTATTTTTTCTATTTATAATTTAATTATTCTGTTAATAATCTTTTCAGAAGTAAATTTCGTTTACCTTCTTATAACAATGATTGATTTTAAAAGCACTTTTTTTCTAAGTTAAAGTGAATAGAAATATTATCTTATCAATAAGACTGATGACTAATGTCTGATTATTCATAAATTAGAACACAAAACAAGCTATTTTACTAAAAAATTGGATTATAGTTTGTTAGAATGAAAATGTTAATAAAATATAAAAATTGTAATATTAGTTAAATTTTTATAATAATAATAATCTAATAATCACTTTAGTACACAATCAATTATGGCAAATTTACTATTGCTATGAATAAAAATAACAATAAAAGTATATTAATTTATATGATTGATACAATTACCCTACTTTTGAGTAAAATAATGAAAACCATATCAACAGGATATTTAATTTAAAAATTTAGTTTTTAGCAATTTTTATATTGATTATAAACACAAATATTTTCTAGTTTTCACCTTATAAATACAAATGTAAATATATTTTATAAAATTACTCTCTAAAAATCAATTTCTATGATTATGTATTTAGCATTACCTCTATCGTATTCCTTTGAATATCCATCCTTAATAATTCAATTTCTCTCTGTAAACGTTCAATTAATTCATCTCTGTAATAAAATTTTTCACTTACTGAATTGAATTGGAAAAATATATATAAATAATTAATTATAAATAAATAAATATATCATGATCAACAAAATCATACAGTAATTTCGATTCATTCTTTTCATTAAATTACCTGCAAATGTATCTTTAAATACTGAGTTAAAATACAAAGCACTGTTTCCAGACATCATATAATCAAAGAGTGAAAATGTTTTGACTGTAATTTTATTTTAATATGCATATACATTGAATTATTACTATACATACTTTTTACAAATAATTGTTCCTACTGACTGTAAAATAAATTATTACACTAAAATAATGAATAATAAAATATATTAATGTAGAACTATAAAGCCGTTGATAATGCTATTTTTTCTGCTGCAATTTTTTCATTTTCTGTTAATGATCATACAACAAGTTTAAAAAGGATACAGATTATTTATGTATGAAAATACATACTGACTCTGAATCTACTGAATTCAAATAATACAGATTTTACTAGCAGCTCAATTCATTTATAAACCATGTATATAATATAATATAATATATATTACTAGTTAAGTAATAAAACGTCTGCAAAAAAGGCCATCTCATAGTGGGAAAACAGGAAATGAATGAAATTTGGTAGAATACTTTTGAATAAAAACATGCTAAAAGTATGATTAAAAGCTCTGTAAAAATCGCCTCTAAAATTCTATGGTTCCCAAGAATGATGATACAAATAATTGTGAGCACTATTATTTCAGAAAACCCATTCATAAATTGGAACTCTTTTAACAAGAACCAAAAATCAGGAAATGCAACAAAAAGGAGAATCCGTACACCATATTATACATGAGTGTGATACCCTTACCTTTATTCGATTTACTACTTTATGCAGTTCTTATTTTAAAGAGTACACCTGAACTCCACTGAGGGATTGACAGATTTTATAAACAAAGTAGGTGAGCCCAAAAAGTGGAACTTGGATTAATAGGGTTTAGTGTACATGGTAAAAAATGCTTTTAAGAAGAGATGCCTTATACCAGACAAACCAGATGTAGAAGAAAAATAAGAAGATACTAAAATTGTAACCCAAGAATGAAAGCCAAATGGCACGAAACTTGTATATTGTGTATTTCATGATATGATAATCATAATTTTTAATCCATCCAAACACAACAAGTGCCTACATCACACCTTAAAAATTAAACATAATGTAAGAAACCTTTGATATTTTAGAATATGTGGATTTTGTAGATTAATATTTTGTACATCCAATCTCAGAATATATGACACTACGTTTCCGATTTCAACCATAGAAATACTGTTGACAACAGGTAGAATTTTTTCAAAAAACTTTCAAACATATGCAAATAACAGTCATGGCAATACAGAATTGACAGATGGAGGAGAATAGATAGTATAATAGGCAGAAATTAAAATACAAATGAAGATAAATACAGTGTATGCATGATTTTAATGGACCATGTTTTCCTTAGTTAGGATCTTATTATAATGAATATGATTAATCAACAATCGATATTTACATTGCCCAGCCATCATCAAACTGTAGTACAATGGGATGCATGCAAGATTTCTATTTCTTTGATTACTTTTGACATCGAATCACATGTATTGGCGTAAAAAAACAGTGCAATGAATAGATATCATGCTTATATTAGAATCACACTTTTGCTGCTAATATCACGAAAGCTGAATTGAAATTGGAAGATACCATAGAGGAAGAAATGTGCTAAACTATTGTCTTAGCTATTCATATATTGATTTTACACAGGCATAATCATTTGGAAAGGTACTGAGATTCCCCTTCTGTGTCCTCTTATAACTAACAAAAGATCAGCTAATGTTGTGTTTATAGTTTTTTCTTTCTTTATTTTTAATTTTGATTGCATACACATTTCAATAAGATAAGCATGCTCGCATATGGCTTAAAGCTTTTTCTTAGCTCAATAATTGCAATTTTTCAAATCGATTGCTCATCAAATGTTTCTTATTAATTTAAAAATAATCTAGTCATAAAGCTTTCACTATAATATGTCTAATTTATATTTTGAAACATAATCTTAAGTTATTTTAAAGACTTTTTAAAAGTAATTCTGTCTGTTTTAACATCATTGTATAAGTTTATATTTCCTTTATGCATTTTGGATCTAATGTAAAAAATAAATCAAATATTTATTATCAAGTGGTAAATTTTTCCTCAAGTGTGCACTTGTTTCTTGGTTGGCTGGTTTGTCACTCAACTATCATTCTTGGCACATGAAGGATTAGATTGGGACCTACAGTTTAAAAAATTTATTTTTTAAGATAATGTTGGGAGATTCATGAAATAAATTTATTCACACAAATATTTCTTTTTCGTTAAAATTTAACATCATGTATAAACAGAAGTACCAGCAAGTACAAATGTGTCATCATGTTGTTTTACAGGTTCTTTACATGATATTCTTCAAATTTTAAATTTCACTAATTTATTAAAATGTGGAAAAATACTTGTGAATAAATGTAAAAAAAAACTCATTATTATTTTCTTGTTAACCCTTTCAGGCGCAGTGTTCCAGGTGATGGAACACCAAATTTTAAATTGTTACCAAACCATTGCATTTAGAGATAAATGGATCAAATTTTTTTTTAAATGCTCTTTAAACGTTCTTCTTTGATAATAAATGGCAGCACCACACAAGGCGACAAATAATTTTCAATTATTTTATGTTATATAAATCCCTCTATTTTTAAGAAATTTTCCACAAATTTTTTTGTGGTATAAAAATAAATGTTGGGAAAAAATTTTCTGTGTTATTTTGTTGCCTGTCCATTAAACTATTTATTCTATATTACTTTAAATTTTTTACGCATATAGTATATGTAGAACCATTGAATAAAAACAAGGTGTTCCATCCCCTGGAACACTGCGCCGCAGCCGTCGTATTCTTTTACGCCGTCAGTGCGGGATTAGCTTTGAACGCAATGATGAGGAAAACATCTGTGTTTATGTTTACTGTTTTTCTCTTTTGGGGAGAAATGAACTTTTGCTTAGGAATTTACAGGGGAGGATTTCTTGTATGGGAAATATTTATACACCTTTCTCGGCCTCTTGAATTGGAAAGCTTCAGTGGGGTCTAAGATTATATCAGTTATTTCGCGTCATTTCTAAATAGAAGGTGCATGATTTTTATGTTCTCGATTTTCCTTTTTGCTACTACTTTTATTTTATATTACTGTATAGATATTTTTTGAATATATATATATTTTAGTTTGTACTTTTTTATGCAAATAAAATTTAATTTGTAGTTTATTTTTTAAATTTGTTAATTGCTAATAAATGGCACGGAGAGGTCTTAGTCTTTCTGAAACAATAAAAATGCTTCGAGAATTGCCTTCTGGTAGTGAATCTGAGAATGCAGATAGTGATAGTGATATAGAGGAATATGTTTCTATACCACTTGAACAGTCTCAATTTGGTAGGTACGATATATCGCATGCAAGTGAAGATGATGACGATGATTTATTCCAACCAGGCTTCTCTATGCAGCCCTAAGACCTTACTTGGGTAACTAAACAGACTGTGCAGAAGTCGCTGCATGAATTTACACCGATAAGTTGTCAAAGTGAAGACATTTGGGACTTGTGCGAAAAAAGCCCCCTTTCAATTTGTCTAGAGCTTTTTCCTTACCAATTAATTGAAGTTATTCTTTTATAAACCAATCTTTACGTATGTTTTTATTTACAGCATAAAAATCACTTTCTCATTCCCTCCCCATTTTTTTTAGGGGGGGGGGTCGTCGAGTAGCAGTCTTCCTTATGGTGCACCCTGGGGTACGCTAAGTCTGCTACACAGGCATAATACATTGTTTTTTCATTAATATACGAAAGATTTGTGCGTTAGCGTGTTTCACTGCAATGCTCGCTTTTCATAGCTCTTTGCGGCGCAATGTTCCATGTGATGGAACACCCACAAAATCAAAATGGTCAGTGCAATCTTTACCAAATTTTTACTGTGCACTATTTAGGGCTTAAATAGACAGCCTATAAAATTTTTCCTTAATATCTCAACTTTAAAGGGTAGTGAGCCAGAAAGGGTTAACCAAATAATATAAAAATACAACATTTCCTAGATTGGTTAAAGGGCTTTCTTTTTCAATTTAAACAAAATTTTTTCAAAAATTTGTATACTACTTACTTATATCTATAGCATAATTATAACTTATTCTGAAAAATTTCTTAATGTTATAGAAACTTATATATAGTTAACTATCAATATATTTATGAAGTCTTTCGCACACAGAAACATGTATAAAAATATATTTTCGATGGTTCAAAAAATATTAAATGACTCAAAATACTTTAAAATTCAAAAGTTAGTTTGAAAAACTTTTAGTATTTTATAAAAAGTTTGATTATGTTTGGAAGAAGTGAAGTTAATGTCTGCAGTTCAACAAATAACTTTTTCGTTTTAAGAGGTTTATTGATATAAAAGACATCCATGATAATATTTTTAATTATTTTATTCAAAATCCAAAGGAAACTTTTCACAATATTATGCAATTTATGAACAATTTTCTAGTCTATCTTTAAGTTTATATCTACTATCAAAGAAACTTATTTTCTTTATAGAGAATCTTTCTGTGATTACTTTTCGATGCACACACGGTTAAGTGAATATCCAATAATCAGCTTACATCTTATTAATACTGAATCTGTATTGATTTGAAAGTTCTTAGTTTAGCATATATAATTTTTTCCATTCATAAATTTTCTTTTTTAGGGCTTAATTGTACATACTCAATTTAATCTACTCATTATAAACTTTAACTAGATCACTTACGGCTTTATGTGTAGTTTGATCAATATTTATCTTAAAAAATGATTCAATGTGTTCATTAAAATTCCTCTATGCTTTTAGCTGCACCATTAGTTGTTTTATTGCACAAGTTTTTCTGCTCTTTAATATAGACAAATTCATTTGGTAATGTCTGAGAGAGCTCAATAGTTTTTGGAGCTAAAGTTAAAAAGTTATCAAATGTTAGAATGTTATCACTAACGCAGTGATAACTACTTTGTAATTAGAAGCTTGGTGGCATATAAAAAGTTGGGCGATTGAGATTTTCTCAAAATCTATAAAATGTCTAAAAATGAGGTTTTATATATGCATATAAACAATTCTTCCTCATTTTGATACGATTTCTCTCAAAACTGTGGACTTATTCAACTTCCTATGCTAGTCATTTTATAAATGTCTCTTCATATGTTTCTTAAGAGAAATTATTTAAATACATTTCAAATAGTTTAACGCCTTCAAGTTTTCTGCTGCTATCATCAGTGTTTGTTGAAATGCTTGAAGCCAAACAAAATAACCATAAGAAAAGTAACATTTGAAAAAAACTATAAAATAAGATTAGTTATAAAAATATAGACAAAGCACTGTAAAATTATGTTGAGTTTGAGGAGAAGTACATTTAACAATGACATTCTTTAAATTTGTATTCATCATATGAAATGTCATTATCTTAATTACTTTTCTTTTCCTGTGTAAAAAACCTGTTCAAGTATAAAAAGTTAAAAAATATTATATAAATTATAATATTAACGAACAATAAAAAGCTTTAGAATCAAAATCAGTATTTCCTAAATCAGTTTTGAGAGTAAGGCAATGTGAGTGCTGTTTTCAGTGAGGTGTTCCAGTCTAATTAAATTTAAAAAGTATTTGTTGATTTAAAAAGTGAGTTCAAATAGGATACAACTAATACTTTTGGAACCTTTCAATTCAAAGCAAAAATGATTTTTCATATTTATACAAAGACTGTCATAACCAGTATAGTCATAGGAGAGAGTATATGTAAATTGTGAAGAGGATGACAAATCTAATACTGTAGATCAGTTAAATTTCATATAAAATTGGTCTCAAACAATCTCTTTAAATTTAGTTATTTTTACCTTATTAGTTGATGATAGTAAATTTAATTAACAAAGCATAATTTTAAGAAAAATATCAACTTTGAAAATTTTAAAAAAGGAATATCTGTCTCTTTAATGGATAGTTGCACCCTTCCATGTAACATAAACAGTTCTGAAAATATTTAATAGGGATTCTATAATTTTCTTTTTTTTCAACAAAAGATTACTTTGAACTAATTAATATTTAAATTGTGTGAAATCTTTGAAAAGTACTTGAGTTGAATATCTATTTTTTTATTTCTATTTCATTTTCAATAGTTGACAGCATATATTATTTTTTGAGAAGCATAATAAATAAGTGGATGACAATTTATAATGAATAATTTAATTATCAAATTACAAATAATATTTAGATAAAATTGTTACAATTGTAATTTTTAAAATCCATAAAGCATTTGAATGTTTAATAACAATCGTATTCAATTACAGATGTATAACAAAATTGATAAATTAAGTGAGACAAAGTTATTAAAATTGAATATTTACTTTTCTGACATCTGTTCAGGAGAACTGGAGCCATTATGATGTGATAAATCAACAGAAGAACGATGCCCAAAAACACCTTCAAGAACATCTGGACTTGCCTGCATAAAATAATTAAAAATAAATTATATAACAAAATTTAATATTATAATTATATTAAGTTAAAAATATTATGTAATAAAAACAAATTCTATTGAATAATTATATTTACTAAAATCAAAATATTTACTATGTGTCTACATAATATGTAATGTACAGTTATACAAAAATTAAAGCAATATATATATATATATATATATATATATATATATATATATATATATA